>JAQFVV010006209.1:15870972-16174783 GCA_028023455.1 Epiperipatus broadwayi
TTCTTTAATAAAGTTTTATTTTAATAATTTTTCATTATCTGTGCGATTTAATATATATGAGTTTAAGATGATATTTAATTTCAATTTTTAATTCTTAAAGAAAATTTTTAAATGCGAACTTTTTAATTTACTTTCATGTTTAATAAATATAAAAAAAAACAATGTAACGAACGTCTGTGCTCGTTACATATCAGTAAAGTTGCTTAAAAAAAAATGATCAAAAAAAAAAAAAATTTTACTTAGGGTTAGTAATTATGGTACACGATTGACGAAGACATTTACAAAACATCCGGTTAATAATTTTACAAAAAGACTATATACAAAAAGAAAAGAAAATGTTGACTATCGCTTACCTAAGGACCATTTACGTTTACACCCCTCCCCACAAGAGTTCTATTTTATTTTATACATTTTATTTTTACACACGGCATGACAAGCAAGTTATTTTATAAATTATTTATTTAAGAAGGTTGCATTGAAGTAAATATATTTTGAAAGATAATGGATTTATACGTGTATATTTGCAGCACAATTATAAATACCACCAACTTATTTATGCCTGATTAAAATGCTTAAATAGGATTACACTGAAGTAAATTCCCAACGGTACTCATCGTAAGGTACCACATTTCGATCATAAACTTACGTGGCTGTGCGCGCCTATACACATTAAAGCATAATATATATCAACAACAACAAAAAACATATTTATTGCAACCTTTTGACTTTTTTTTTTTTTTAACAAAAATTAGTTTTAAAATTTTTTTTACACTTTCTTGTGTTTAATATATATGCGCAATTTCTTTCTGGCAGTGCTTTTATAAGATTTAAAGTATACGACTATATGTAAACAGATACAAATATTTCATTTTGACAAAATTTGCTCAGGGTATTTGTGGTTTATTAAAGATCGGCCCGAGTTGGGAAAGCCAGTTGTACCGATCCGGAGATAAGGCCTTAACGTAAACTGCACTACAGGGCGCCATCTAATTTAACTAGAAAAAATTTTTAAAGAGGGGGAAAAGAAGTAAAAAAAAAAAATTTTTTATCCGTTGCTTGCCATGAACATGAATTCCCATGCCATCCTAAAATTGGTATACTTTTGGCCGATGTTTTATTTATTCATTCGGAGGTTTTTTAGTTTAATTGGTCCTCAATGTAGGAAACGATAGTTCATTTCTCTTTTCTTTAACAGCTGAAAGAATTGACCGTGCATCTGTCAATTCCTTCACCTCCAACTCCGTACTAATACATATAGTCACATCGTAATAATCAATCTTCCGATCTCACTCCTTAATAATTTCCAAATTTTCCTTTTATACGTATTCGAAGGATTGACTTGGCATTATGTCATCGATGTGATGATCCTTTCGCTGAGGTCCGATTTCCCGATGGATTTCTTTCATTGGCTATTTGTTTCTATTGTTTTCCTATCTGACCGATGTTTTTACATTTAAATGCCCAAGGCTGGTTTACATTTGACTAATTAAATTTATCATTTCCATTTCTGATTAATTAACCTGTTTTCCAAATCAAAGATATATTTAAAGATAAATTTAAAGATATAATTTTATCTCCAAATCTCTTTAAAATTTAGTTTTAAAATACTTTTTCTTTAATAAAGTTTTATTTTAATAATTTTTCATTATCTGTGCGATTTAATATATACGAGTTTAAGATGATATTTAGTTTCAATTTTTAATTCTTAAAGAAAATTTTTAAATGCGAACTTTTTAATTTACTTTCATGTTTAATAAATATAAAAAAAAACCAATGTAATGAACGTCTGTGCTCATTACAATATATATATATATATATTTATTTACCCTTATATTACTCATTGTATGTTAAATTTGAAATTTTCTAGATGTAAACTTATATAAACCATTGAGATCAATAAAACCTTTATTGAAACTAATAATAATAATAATAATAATAATAATAATAATAATAATAATAATAATAATAATAATAATAATAATAATAATAATAATAATAATAATAATAATAATAATAATTATATAAAGCTAAAGCTTTAGTACATGCGCCTTGAGTGCTTAAATTTTAGCAAGAGAGACCTCTACAAATCATAACACGAGATTCGACTTTATAAAGATAAGAGGGACCCTCTTATCTCTAACCTATTTTTCTTAATTATATAGGCAAATCTAAAGCATTTTGATTTGGGAGCATGAAGCTAATAAATTCTTCACTGATCAAGCCCACTATTTCTATTAAACCTTAACATTTGTGAAATCTTTCAATTTACAAGTCAATATTCAGATATTAAATTTAGAAATATTTTGAATCAATTTAAAGTTGTAAATATTAATTCTTATTAAGCGCGATGTCAGCATGTAATACTTATATAAAGCTAAAACTTTAGTACATGCACCTTGAGTGCTTAAATTTTAGCAAGAGTGAATGTTAATGTTTAATAGAAATAGTGGACTTAATCAGTGAAGAATTTATTAGCTTCATGCTCCCAAATCAAAATGCTTTAGATTTGCCTATATAATTAAGAAAAATAGGTTAGAGATAAGAGGATCCCTCTTATCTTTATAAAGTCGAATCTCATGTTATGATTTGTAGAGGTCTCTCTTGCTAAAATTTAAGCACTCAAGGCACATGTACTAAAGTTTTAGCTTTATAGAAGTATTATGTGCTGACATCGCGCTTAATAAGAATTACATTCATATCGGCCATTCAAGCCAATTGTGCAAACGCTTTGCGAGTGTTAAATAATAAATGAATACCCTCTGACCAATACAAGATATAGAATTTATGCAGGAATAAAAAGAATCCCTCTTATTCCTACGACTCAAATATTTATATATGAGAAAATCTGAAGTACTGGCACAGAAGGTGTGACAATATAACGATCATTTGCTTGAATGGTCGATATGAATGTAATTATAAATTGTATGCAGATGCTATAAAAAAAAAAAAAATAAATGCTTGTTAATAAGAATTAATATATTTACAATAATAATAATAATAATAATAATAATAATAATAATAATAATAATAATAATAATAATAATAATAATAATAATAATAATTTTTTTTATTTATTTATTCATTATGAAGCAAACAATAAATGTTTAATACAGTGAGATAAAATTCCATACAAGAAAAATCTTGTGTGAGGAATTTAAATGTAACAACTAAAAACACTAATAAAATACAAAAAAAAAAAAAAGGATGAATATAACATAAAATAACTAAAAACACTAATAAAATACAAAAAAAGTATAAATATAACATAAAATATTAAAATTACACAGATATTGCATTTGGCAATTCAATCACAGTAGTAAATAACTACAACATAACATACAATATAAACAAACAAAAAAAAATAAAATAAAATAAAACTAATGCTTAGCATAATATAACCAGTGCCATAAATACTTTTTAAAAATCAAATAAGATAGTGTTCATTAAATTCACAGAACAATCTCTTATAAATACATATTAAATAATTTAGGACCATTATAACTAAATTGCTTCCTACTGGATGTTTTAAGAAAATTAGGTAAAGCTAGCTGATATTTAGTAGATAAACGAGTATTTACAACAGAAGATTTAGTATCCAAATGAAGTTTCCTACAATAAATATCAAGAATCACTCTATATTTATACAAATGGAAAACATCTAGTATATTAAAAGTGGCATAAATATCTTTACAGATGTGGTACGTGATCTACCAAAAATGATACGCATTGTATAATTCTGTAAAACAGACAATGTAGTCATTGCAAAAGTAGAACAGTTTCCCCAAACTGATATATTATAAGATAATAAGCTTTGATAAGAAGAAATATATAAAGTAATCAAAGCTGACTGAGGAAAAAATTTAGATAAGTAGAAAAATATATAATTTAATTTACGTAAACGAGAACAAAGAAAGTCAATATGGTTTGACCAAGATAGTCTGGAGTCAATAAAAACACCTAGATAGCAAATATTATCAACAAATGAAATGTTAGCCCAAGTACAAGTGCTATTACAATGCCAAAAATATTTATTACAAATAGTAATGTTAAGCGAATGAATATTTGACTTATAAGAAAAATTAATAGCTTTTGTTTTACTCAGATAATTGATAAATTATTAAATGCTAACCATTTACTAATTAGGATTAAATCATCAGTAATTATTTTTTCAACAAAATTATATGAAACTGCAGCATAAGATAAAGCAATGTCATCTACAAAACCATAAATCTTAGATTCTAAAGGTAGAGAAAATAAATCATTTATATAAATTATAAATAAAATGGGACCCAAAACTGAACCTTGTGGTACACCATGGCCAACTTTTATAAAAAAGCTTACAACACCAGAAATATTTGTTGCTTGTTTTCTATCCTTTAAGTAACTCGCAAACCATGAAATAAATCCACCACAAAAACCATATGAATATAAACGCTTAAGTAAAATTTTGTGAGATACAGAGTCAAATGCCTTAGACAAATCTAAATAAATAGCAACAGTTTTAAAATCCTTATCTAGTGAATTTGTCAAATTGTTTACATGACTATAGAAAGTGTCCAATGTATTTCTACCAGAAATAAATTCATATTGACGTTCAGATAAAATATTATTTTTAGATAAAAATGACATCATTTTCTCTTTAACCACCATCTCTAACAATTTGGATATTACAGATATAATAGATATTGGTCTATAATTGTCAAGCTGTACAGGATCATCCTTTTTAAAAACAGGTGCAATAAAACCAATTTTCAAACAAGTAGGAAACAAACCAGCATTTAAGGAAAGATTAAACAAATAAACAAGAACAGGTATGAAAGCTGACTTATTTTCCTTAAGAATCTTTGGTGTTAATTTATCTAGACCAGCTGAATGAACATTCTTTAAAAGATCAATTTTACCAGACAAATCAAAATCAGTAACATCTGTACACAAAAAAGAATTTAAACAAGAATCAGCAAAAGACAATTCTTGTACTGGTGTTCTATCTATTGACAGATCTGAAAAAAAAAAATTAAACAAGTCAGCAACACATTTTTCATTATTTTCTACTTCAATCAAATTATCATTGTGTTTTATAAATTTACGTTGATTTGACAAAGGTTTTTTTACAAGAGAATTTATCAATTTCCATTTCAAAGAAATATTTTTATCATTAAAATATTTTTGATAATATTGAAATTTTAATTTCCGAATATCAGATTTAATCTCAGTATTTAATTTCTTCAAAGTCAATAAATCTCCACCCAAACATTTTAAATGATTTCTTTGATTAATTTTTCCAATCAAATCATTCGTTATCCAGGCTGAGTGTTTGCGGTTTTTGCTAGTCAATTTAAAATTAACCATAGATTTTGCAATTAAAGATTTACAAATATCTTGAAATTTTAAAAATGCTGAATCAACATCATGCAAAGCAAAAACATAATCCCAATTCTGATCAGATAATAACATTTTTAGTTTATTATGTGATAACTTATTATTATTAATGCATTAATAATAAATTATGTGATAACTTATTAATATATAAATGAGTATTTACATGTGGTCTACAATTTAATAACCTCAACACAGTTGCAAAATGATCCGAAATAAAAATATTTAGTACAGACGATTCATAACTTTGATTCTGGTTTAATCTGACAAATATATGATCCAAAATTGATTGACAAGATTTAGTAATACGAGTAGGTGAAAAAATAGCTTGATTAAAACCATAACTATAAAGCAAATTTAAATATCGTACGGTAGGCCCATGTAGATTATTACATAAATCTATATTCAAATCTCCCATAAGAATTACTGAAGTAGTATGTAAATCAGACAATAACACATCAAGTTCAGCTATAAAATCCAAAATGATACTTGTGCACAATCTATATAAAGCAACAATAGTTAACACAAAACAAGGTAAATTCAGATGAATCAAAACACATTCTGCAGAGGCAAGAAAAGGATTATGATACGTAAATTTAATGTTTTCTTTCACAAAAACTAATACACCACCTGAACGTGAATTCGCACGAGGAGAAAGGGTACTTACGGATAATTTGCCTGATGACATATTACCCTGAAGGCATACTGGTGTAATGTTGCGATTTTTAAGATAACGTCTCCAAGTGATCTGCAGACACATCTACTCGCTAAGATGTGTCCGCATATCATGTGAACATGTCACGTTAAAAAGCGCAACATTAAATCGGTATGCCTTCAGGGTAATACGTCATCGGTTTATCATGTGATAAAAAACAAAAGGAATGTCACGTGATACACACCGACTGAACACCAGCATGTTTCTTGGTCCTGAAAAAAAATACAAAAAAAAAAAATTAGTGAAAATTTAATACGGTGAATACAAAATATAGTAACACAAAATTATTTAAAATGTACATGCATGAAAACTATTCAAAAATCTTAAAAATGTGGCCAATTATAACAGCGCGTAGTGCTGTAGTTGTTGGGGGGGGGCGCCCTTTGTGTTTTTTGACAAGCGAAGCTTGTAGTACAAGATATAAAATACAAAATATAGCCAATGAATTTACGAAAAATAATTTGATATTTGTAGAAATATTAACCCAAAAATACAAAAAAAACCCCCAACAAATTAGTGAAAATTTACATGCATGAAATACAAAATAAGGTCAATACAAAATATAAAAACAAAAAATTATTGAAAATGTGCCATTAATGGCGATCACATTGGCTAATTTTAAAAGCGTACTGTATAGCCAATGAATTTACGAAAAATAATTTGATATTTGTAGAAATATTAACCCAAAAATACAAAAAAACCCAAACAAATTAGTGAAAATTTACATGCATGAAATACAAAATAAGGTCAATACAAAATATAAAAACAAAAAATTATTGAAAATGTGCCATTAATGGCGATCACATTGGCTAATTTTAAAAGCGTACTGTATAGCCAATGAATTTACGAAAAATAATTTGATATTTGTAGAAATATTAACCCAAAAATACAAAAAAAACCCCAACAAATTAGTGAAAATTTACATGCATGAAATACAAAATAAGGTCAATACAAAATATAAAAACAAAAAATTATTGAAAATGTGCCATTAATGGCGATCACATAAAAATGTGCCATTAATCGCGATCACATGCCCTACTTTTACATACATTGGCTAATTTTAAAAGCGTACTGTATAGCCAATGAATTTACGAAAAATAATTTGATATTTGTAGAAATATTAACCCAAAAATACAAAAATTATTTACAAATTAAATGTAATTAAGTGGAAGTTTGATAATTGAAGAAATATTAACAAAAATTGTTTGTACATTTAAAATAACGATTTAATGCGAATATGGCATTAATGGTGACATTACTTTTACATGCATTTGGATTACTTATTGTCTATATTCAATAATATAATTAATTCTAAAATTATAATTATTATAAAAAAAATTAAAATCACTTACAAATAGCGTTCACTGTGGAGGACTGAATTGGGATATATGTTCTAAAATTGCAGCGAAAGGATCAGCTTTGTACGACTGCCTCCACATAAACTCGCTCAAATATGAGTTCAGGTGCTGACGTGCTGTCCCTCTGTGTTTTTTATTATGCCATTTGACCAACGTGCCTTTTCTAATTGCAATTTCTGACAGGCAATCCTTCAAGTTACACCGCCATTGTTTCTTGGAATTGTGAATATACTTTTTTATTTCATGCCCATTTTGACATAATTTCCTTTTGGGAAGAAGACCGCGGTCTTGTAAGAAGATGATCGCTTCTTCCTCCATACTCAGTAAACTAAACAAGGTTCTTGGAGCTTCAGCCATATCACAAAGTAAAATATCAAGGACGCAATGGAAGAGCTGAAAAAAATCACTGTGATCAAGTGGATAGCAAAATCACAATAGACAGAAAAATCAAAAAATTTCCCAAACCTCTCTCCGAATTTTAAATCTCGCGGTTAAAAAAAAAATTGACTCTCTGATGGATTAATCACGCCAGTCACTTCGTTGCCATGACAATGTTGTCATACAAAGATCATCGATGCCTACCGGAAGGGAAACCGGTGGGTCAAATACGTCATCAGGCAAATTATCCGTAAGTACCGGAGAAAGAATATTTGAATAGCCATCCAGAACATATAAATACTGTTCTTCAATGGAAATCCAAGATTCAGTTAAAATTATCACATCATAAAAACCGGCAGGAAAATCATTTAAATACACAACAAATTCATCAAAATTAGATCTAACACTTCATATATTCATATGAAAAATATTTAAATTAGACAAAGTTTCATCATGAGGATAAAATGCATCAAGCTTCACTTTGGGAAATAAATTTCAAAACACTGACAACTCAGATTCATTTTTAATTAAAACACACGGACAATTTAAATCATTTCTAATATAAACCAATCCATTACGTATAAAAGCCATACTTTTATGTTCACGCATTTTTTGCTTAGCCTTCCATAACAGCTGTCTAATATGTGGAGTTATACGTTGATTAATATATACACACTGACTAGATTCCATTAACAAAAAATCAGAAACCAATTTAATAACATTTCTCTTCAATAAAAATGATTTAGCTAAATTTCGCGAAGCAAAACGAGTAACAATAAAACCTGCTATATTATTAGATTTAGATTTTGTCCGATAAATATTCTCAATACAATTAGTAGTAAAGTTTTCAATTTCAAGTTTTTCTGCCAACTTCATAACAATTAAAAACAAATTTTCATTTTCACAAAAGGGAACACCTTATATTTCAATTTCACAATCCAAACGTGAACGTTCCATAGAGTCAATTTTTTCCTTTAATAAAGTGATTTCATTTTCACAAGAATCATACATATTTGACAATCGTAGTAAATTATCATTATTTTTATCAACTTTTCCCCGCAAAAAATCCACATCAACCTGAAGCTTTGAAACCGTAATCGTAATCTCTGAAATTGCCATATGTATAACCGGAAGTAATTTTAATTTTTCCAAAATATCATTTAAAATCAAGTTCGAAGAATCAGTATTATTTACCATAACAGAACCATCACCATCAGGTGGAATTCTACAAACATTACATCACTATTCCTGCTTTTTTTAAAGACATTCGTCTATAGGTAGCCTCTCCTAATGTTGAGCACGTGTAATGAAAACTGGTGCTACAGCCCATACATGAAACAAAATTTCCATTTTTAGGTAGTAAATCATGACAAATCTTGCAGAAAGACATTTTATAAGCAAATGCAATTAAATTCTATATTACTGAACACAATAAAAATTAATATTTATAAATAAAAATACAGTAAAACAAAACAAAAGCAAGAGTGAAAAAATTGAACACGTCTTTAATCTAGAACACTGGAAGTAGTAGTAGTAGTAGTAGTAGTAGTAGAAGTAGTAGTAGTAGTAGTAGTAGTGGTAGTGGTAGTAGTAGTAGTAGTAGTAGTAGTAGTAGTAGTAGTAGTAGTAGTAGTAGTAGTAGTAGTAGTAGTAGTAGTAGTAATAATAATAATAATAATAATAATAATAATAATAATAATAATAATAATAATAATAATAATAATAATAATAATAATAATAATAATAATAATAATAATAATAATAATAATAATAATAATAATAATAATAATAATAATAATAATAATAATAATAATAATAATAATAATAATAATAATAATAATAATAATAATAATAATAATAATAATAATAATAATTTGAAAATATCAATTGGTTCAAAATCAAAGATACATTTTTAAAGATAGGCTCATGCTAAATCTAAATATATATTCCTCCTAGCTTACATTTTTTATTTTAAAGTGCCAAATGCAGGCTTTTTAATCTGATCCCTTTTATGCTACAGGTTATCCTCAAGTATATACAAAACAACTGATATAATCCTCTACATCATGTTTATTTTTCAGAATGTAAAGAGAAGTTTTGTCACTAAATTACAATAACTCTAATAAATATCTTCATATAATAAACTCTCATAAATGATAAAGGGTTTTTTTTTTGCTTATGGTTATAAATACTCATATATAATATGTAAAATATTGGTATAACAAATTACATCTCAAATGTATCTTGTGATTATAGCTTATTTGCGGCTGTAATTACAATATATGTTAGAGGAGTAGTTTGTCATATTAAAATTTTACATATTATATGTGATTATTTATATATAAGACAAAATGAATTCCTTTATCATTTAGAATAATTTATTATATGAAGATATTTATTTGAATTATTATAATTTAGTGACAAAACCTCTCCTTAGATTCTGAAAAATAAACATTATACAGAAAAATATATCAATTGTTTTGACCATATTGAGGATCACCTGTAGCATAAAAGGGATCAGTTTAAGAAGTCTGAATTTGGCACTTTAAAAAAAAAGAAATATATTCTAGGAAATATATATTTAGATTTTGCATAGTATAAGAATATTGATGTTTTGATTGCAAAGTTAGTATGATCCTATCATAAAGAATGTATCTTTGATTTTGAACCTTTATCAAATGATATCATCATCATCATCATCATCATTATTATTACCATTATTATTATTATTATTATTATTATTATTATTATTATTATCATCATCATCATCATCATCATCATCATTATTATTATTATTATTATTATTATTATTATTATTATTATTATTATTATTGCATCTTATTTATTCTTAAAGAGTAAATGGTCTTCATTCAGCTGCAAATGTATACACATGAATGATATAAAAATGAAATAAAAAACCTATAACATAAAAAATATATATTATGCTTTGTTATTTTATTGTTATTGCCATTCTTAAAAAAAAGAAAAGAAAATATGAGATCACAAATGAAAGATATACCATTTGTTTTACTTAAAGTGGCTTTGTAAAACTTTCTTTTTAATCCCTTTTCAATACACTTAGATCACTGTGCAATACATGACTTTGTTAAATTAATTCACTTTACCCTGACAATCTTTAAATGCTAATGATCACTTGCACAACCGTTAATAAGATGTTATATTATAAAACATTAATGATTTAGAGATATTAAATAAATTATTTATATTTAGTTGTTTGTTAGTATAAAATAGATTCAATACAATATTCCCTTTGTTCTACTTTATATTTTAGCAAATAAACAAATCTCATTAATTATTTTTAATGCTATACCTGAGAGAGATAGTAAAGTAGAACACATTCTTTTTGTTTATGTTGTGAGTTTCAATTAGTTAGTTATAAAGTGACATTTACAAAGCTATCCTATTATTATTTCAACTGCAAGTAAAGTTGGACACGTAGATTAGAAAGCTTCTTGTTCTCTATTTGTTTATTATATAATTAAAAGGGCATGTTTTTGTAATGATGATCTTGATGTACAGAATATAAAGGGCATTTGGAGTAGAAATATTTTATATAGAGTTTAAAGAATGAACTTCCTCATTCTCTCTTATTCCTAGTTATATAATATTTTGGTTCAAAGTATTGATTTTCTCATTTTTATATTATTATAATTTGGACATTTGTAAACCTGAAACTTTCAATTTAATTTGCCAACTAAATCTTTGGGATATAACCAAGATTATTTCATTATCTTCCTATATTCTATTTCAATTTAGTTTTCATTTGTGATGCATATTTGTTAATATAGCTCTTTGCCTTTTATATTATTTCAATTTGTTGCAATTCAAGATTTGTATTGGGTAAGTTTTTGGGTACAAACCATGTATTATTTTGCATTATAATCCGATATTTTGATGGACTAGCAACTGCTATTATCAAGATTAACTTTTGAAAGAACATTCATTAGATCTCAAAAATAATGTGGCTCAGTGCGAAATGAGAAGTAAAACTCAACTTGAAGTAGTTCAGCATTCACAGTATGAGGCTTATCAAAATGTTTATTTTCTTCAGTTTTTTCACCTATTAATTTCAAGGTAATATTAGATAAAATGAGAGGTTTACACATAGCTGAAATACATTGTGCTTCATCAGTCCTATTTAAACCAGTAGATCTCTTTAATATTTCAATCATCTCTCTCATGGTCAATTGAAATATTAAATAGACCTATTTGATTTAAGAACCATGAGAGAGTCAATTGAAATATTAAAAAGACCTCCTGGTTTAAATAGGGCTGACAAAGCACAACATGTTCCAGCTATGTAGAAACCTCTCATTTTATCTAATATTAACTTGAAATTAATAGGTGAAAAAACTGAGGGAAATAAACATTTTGATAAGCCTCATATTGTGAATGCTGAACTTCTTCAAGTTGATTCTCACTTCTCATCTTGCACCGAGTCATGTTATTGTTTGAGATCTAATGATTGTTTTTTCAAAAGTTAACCTTGATAATGGCAGTTGCTAGTCTGTCAAAATATCGGATTAAAATGCAAAATAATACATGGCTTGGACCCAAAAATATTATATATATTGTAACCATATATTTTAGTATAAAATATATTAATTGATGTAACTGGTATAAAAATTTCTCTTTCTTCTTTTGGTGATTTGATTGGCTTGATTTGCACTTTGAACAGATTACTTTCTTATATTATTTTAATAAATTTAAATTTGCTTCATCCCATATGCTAACTCATATCAAAATGTTTAACTTTTTAAAAATTTGACAACACATTAAAATTTGGTAAAATATTATTAAAAATAATATTTTATTTTTATTTATTTAAAATGATCTTAAATTATTATTTCCATTGAATTAAAAAACCATTTGTTCAATTAAAATTAATTATTAAAAATAAATACAGTAATTACGTATGCGTCTCAATGTAATAAAAGAAAAGAGCGCGAATTTAAGAGGAGATCGTCTGATAATTTGCTTTTGGAGGGAGAAAGAAAAGAAAATGGTAAAGGCAAATGGTGTAAATTTGATAAGCTTATTTTAAAATAGTTAATAAGTAAACGGATTACCACAAAATTTGCTATAAACGTAAAAATAACCTAGTGGTATTTAATTAAGATGAATTGCTAAATTTAAAAAGTCTGTTCAAGTCGGCTGGCCAAGTGGATCAAATCACCGGTAACAATTTTCCAATATTACATTTTTAAAATGTCGGAGCTTCCCAGTTTAAAAGAATTAATTGCAAGAGTTTGGTATGTTTTAAAATGTTTATTATTCTACAATTTGGAAAAATTAAATAAGTATTTTAATTACAGAAGTTTTATGAAAATGAAAATTTGCTTTTTAAAAAAGAAGAAGTTTAAATTAAAGTAAAATGTTAAAGTTGTCAACGTAGCTTAATATTTCCGTTTCTAATTCTAATAAAATATAGTATTAATTGATATTTAACTTTACAATGCCAATCATATATTTGCTAGTTAATTTGTTTAACATTTGGATAATAAACCGTCTTCAAAATAGTTAATCAAAGCTATTTTCTAATTTTAACGTCAGTTTGAAATGATTAAATTAATTGCTATAATTAGTATTCCTAGATTTAAGCGTGGATAAATAAATATTAGCATGGATGTGATAAACTTGGAACATTTTAATAGAGAAATGTAGAAATTAATAACTTATGAGAAACATTTTCATTTAAATTCTGCGTGTCATGTTTTGAAATTGTTTCATGTTTATGGAGCCACGTAAAATCGTCAATCTAATAGTGATTATAATAACTAATACAAATGGATAAAATTGCATGTATGGAATTTAACTATAATTATAGCTATTGCTTCGTGTATTTGTTGTTCGACACATCGTACATGGATTCCACGGATCATATTTGGAGTTATAAAATGCTATATAATCCAATTTGTGATACACACACCTGCTCTAATTCATGTGTTGAACTATAAAATGCGATACGTTTAATTTATATCATACACACACCTGTTAAATTTTATGTATTTGATGAATAATGCATTACTTTAATTTTATAGTTATATGAACTTGCATGTGAAGTTCATAAGTTATATTTTATTAAGTTTAAATTAATAGGGGTTGAATAAAATATTTATTCAAGAGAATAGCGCTTGCGAAAAAGCTTAAAAAGTACTGAATGAATTCATGAGATGTATCAATCTTTATGAGTTATTTTGTTAGTCTTTCCAGATTTATATTCCTATACTAATATTACTTATATTATATTACACATGTTTTATTTTAAGAAAGATAAGTTAGTACATTAGTTGTCCTGATTAGTGTAACATTTTATTATGCAAGAACCCACATTTGCTAAAGTGTTAGTGTATTCTGAATGGTCAGAATAACTGAGGGGGATGATTTTGCACTTTAATGTGAAGTAAATAGTAATGTTGTTTTAGAATGTAAAGGGCATTAATCTGTGCTGGTGGTTAATCCGCAGATTACTTTATTGCCATTTTTGTATTTTACACTCATTCCTGCGCTGGTGGTTAATCCGCGGAATGGTGTACTTGTACTTATTGCTTTATGATGGTGTATAAATCCACAAAACGTTTAGTGTTATTTAATTCCTCCGTGTAGATGAATACATCCACAGGAATATGTTTTACTTCATAGATATAAGTTGGGCAAAGTATTTTAGTTAATCTGCTAAATCATCTTCTTTCATTTGTAAGCATAATTTATAAGTTAGATCATCAACTTGTAGCAGGACATTCTATTCAAGTTACTTCATAATAATTAACTGTTGGTTGATTATTATTTACCGGAATGTAAGTTTAAATTATCACTTTATTTAATGATTGCATTGTAGCTAAATCCTACAGACATAATATTATTTATTATATTATTATAAGTTTACGGTATGGATTTATTGAATCTGGAAATGACGTTAAATATTTCATGAGTTGATGCTGAATTTAGTATAATTTTCTCAATATTCATTGTATCAAATTGAAATATAAGGTATGATTAGGTTCTTAAAAACTGTACCTATGAGATGTTATTGAAGAAAGTCGATGGAATTATAATTTATTTATTTTATTTGTTTATTTATGTCTTTAATTATAACATTGGAATTAATTACTTATTATTCATAATTTTGTAAATAAAAGTTGATTTATAATTAAACTTACTGTGCCGTTGCTATGTGTCATTCGTAAAATCAGAAATCATAAACCTTGGATAGAGCATACATTGAAGTACATACTATCGTCAACATGATATAAGAGTTTATTGATATTTTTGAGAAAACATTTAGATGCTTTTCGTCTTTGGTAGTTTATGATGTGTAAGGTACAATAAAATCCCATTTACCTTTTCCATCATTTTGGCTTTGCGTAGTTGATTCTAGTATACAATATAAATTAATTATTAAACTTGTAAACAGATTTACCAAATAATAACATGATTGAATATATTTACTTAACGTTTTTAAATTGTCATTTGTCAATATAATAAGAGTCTCAGTAATATAGTAAACTATAAAAAAAGAACCCAAGTATTTATGTTTATTTATTGCAAAGCTTTACCTAGACTAGCATTTGTATTAGAAATCATATAGATGGTTTAAAATTTCATAATCTTGTGTAATTCCACAAATTATGCCATCTTGTACATGGTCGGCCATCGGGTCTCATACAATAAAAATCGCAAATTAAGGTTTAAAAAATAATAACATTGCACTTATAATTTGTTTAATGTATTTTATCATACTACTATGGTAGTTCTTCACGGTACACCCTGGCTGCGATCAAATTAAATCATAAAAAGTTTAGGTTAGATCATTAGTTTGGTCTGTGGTAAGTTGCCCCAGATGTTGATTGTGGTCTTTCGTGCATAAAATAGATAGCATGATATGCTTTTGGATACAGCTCTTAATAGCTGACAATGTGCAACGGGAATTGATCAGTGATAGAAGTTACGATTCTTAGTGCATTTGCGTTTCTGTAGTTGGGACCACACAATTTACGGTTACAATTTTGAGTGCCGCAGCGGGTTCGGCACGATGGGTAGTTGAAGGGGCAAGTGAATGGTTACAATATATATATATATGCAAATTTATAAATAAATATTTAAAAATACAGTATTTAAAAGCTTATAAAAAATATATGTATAATCTTCACTTAGGAGCGCTTACAACCAACTTGTGGCTTTGTCAACTATCACATTTAAAATGTCAGCTTTCCCATAATTCTATGATGTCAACTTTCCCATAATTCTGTGATCTTAATGTTTGCTACTTGCCTATTAACCAAATGTTGCTTGTATTTACATATCAACATCGCCTCTTTAATTTCCCTTTTATTATTATTTCTTTCAATTTCCAATATTTTTACGTTGTTATAATTAAAATCAAAACCATATATACATGATTTATTATGGTCATAAAAGACAGAAGCTTCAAATATTTATATATATATATATATATATATATATATATATATATATATTATATATATATATATATATATATATATATATATAATATAGAAGACCACTAAAGTTTGTAATAAAGCTCTATATTGATCTATTACAAATGTGTTAAGGGGTTATAAACTCCCATTGCTAGTAATCAATTGTTACTGCTAGGTAATAATACCATATTTATTATTTATTTAATTCCCTTCAGTCTAAAAAATTTAATATATGTATTGTTGTAAAAATTCTATGGAATATATATAAAATACATATTTTGCGGGTTCATCCATGTTAAAAACTTTTAATATTAATATGCTGACGATTCGACTTGGTCACACAAGCCATCCACAGAGTTATAAAAGGTAGAAAGACGGTTGTAGAGGCGCTACAATCACTGATTTGAATAAAATGTTAAAATTCCACCAATAGCAAAAAATGTTAAATTTAGGAATGTTTTTTAAAAAAATCTTTCCAAATAGGAGGAAGTTTACATGTATCATCTCGCTTATTGATACAATCTGGCCTTTTCAGTATCTCAATGGCTTCTCTAATTTTGCATTGGTAGAGATTATCACATCTGGATATGATCCTGGTACTAGAAAAATCAATTTTGTGACCTGAATCTATAGTATGGAGTGAGAGTGCTGATGATAAATGAGTGTTGTTTAACTGCATTAGCATGCTCCTCTCTCTTGAATCTCATGGTGTCTATCAAATCTCATGTAAAAATTGTAAAGATTCTTATATAGGTATGAGTAATCGTCACATCAGTGTTAGGAGAGATGAGCATGCTAATACAGTTAAACAACACTCATTTATCATCAGCACTCTCACTCCATACTATAGATTCAGGTCACAAAATTGATTTTTCTAGTACCAGGATCATATCCAGATGTGATAATCTCTACCAATGCAGAATTAGAGAAGCCATTGAGATACTTAAAAGGCCAGATTGTATCAATAAGCGAGATGATACATGTAAACTTCCTCCTATTTGGAAAGATTTTTTAAAAAAACATTCCTAAATTTAACATTTTTTGCTATTGGTGGAATTTTAACATTTTATTCAAATCAGTGATTGTAGCGCCTCTACAACCATCTTTCTACCTTTTATAACTCTGTGGATGGCTTGTGTGACCAAGTCGAAATGTCAGCATATTAATATTAAAAGTTTTTAACACGGATGAACCCGCAAAATATGTATTTTATATATTTAACCCATGCAAATCTTTGTTTTAACATATATATATTGTAACGATATATAAATATGTCGTTACATTAATTTAAAATAAAAACTTAAAAGTTCGCAAATAAAAGGAAAAAAACTAAATGCAAAAATTAAAATGTTTGTTAAACATATATATATTCGCACAGATGCTAAACTTTAAAAATATTTTTTTCATAAACAAAAAAAAAAAGTATTTGAACGTATTTTTTTTAATAAAAAAATACAAGATTGAAATATAAAAATATTTTAATAAGAAAATAACGTAAGTTAAAATAAAAACAGGTATTAATTAATTCCTGTAATCTGTAAATGGAAATGATTGTTTATTAATTATCTAAAAGCTGTGTAATTAAAAAGTCAGATGAAAAGTTAGATAAGAGAAGAAAGAGATTTTAGCTTGACCAGTGGAAGCAAATAAAGGCCCGGACCATAACAAAAAAACAGAACAGTGACGTTTTTGTTCATGGAATCCATAGGAGGACTATAAAAAGAAAAAATATTGAGTTCCAGTCAGTTTTTCCAACTTGATTTTGGTGAGTCGAGCGACAAGACGCACTTGCCGTCCTCACTCACTTATTTTAAAAATGCAAAGACTGTGATACCAGAACAGAACCAGCTAAGGCTACCTCCAAAATATCAGACCGGTCTTCCAGGAAAGTCTCCGTGGGAATTGCCAACGGGAACATGGACTCGTCTACCATAAGCTATATGAAATTAACAATTATTAAAATCAATTACAAACTTTTGTCAAGTTTTACAAATTAATAAACAAGCCAACTTAAATGTTAAAACGGACTCTTATCTGACTTTTGTAAGTTTTTAAATCAAATTAATAATGTTTAATTTTATATGTTTTCCGATTGATAAAAATCATTTCCATTTTTTTTCTTTCTTATTGTATAAATTGTTTATTGTTTAAATTTTAAATGATGAAATTTAGGTTGGGTATAGACGTTGGATAGATTCATTAGTGGTTGATAATGTTGTGGTTTTCACATTCGATTAGAATATATGTCAACGATATCACTGCAAGCATCTTACGATGAATGCTAATGGGATTTGTATATTCCCTATGCGAGTGACGTTTATCGATGACTTTGTATTTTGATCGGTTGTGTTTAATTTGGAATGTTTTTGACCGTGGAATCTGTGCAGCTGATCTGTACTCAACATTTTAAAACAAATTTTATAAAATGCATTTGTGCGAACGTATTTAAATGTTAAATTTAAGTCGGGCGTGAATGGCTATATAGTTTTGTAAAGTTATATTAAGGGAGGGTAATCTTAGGTTATTCATTTCGTAGTTGAATTGGTTCAATGTATTGGATATATTTGTGTAATTAGTAGATGTAGTATGAGGTCCGCTATGGGCAGGATTATAGATATATGCCACACACCCTCTGTTTGCCTATGGATGGGTTTGTAAGTCGGCAGAAGACCGCAGTCCATTCCTATGGAGTTTTTTGTTTATTGTTCTACTTGCCAACAGATGTCACATTCCTGTTGGTGGAGAGTCAATGTCTTCTCTATTTCTACTTATTGTTCAGATGTACATTCCTGACAGTACAGTATTTTGTGTTGTCGTATCATGCTACATTGAATACATGAATGTATCAGATGGATTGGCGCCAGTTGATTGCGAAATTTGTTGCCTAAGGTTAAATCAGGGAAGAATATTTTCTTTTCAAATGCAGATCTATGTAGTCTATTCATACTTGACTATCTAAATAAAATATTAAACTCATTGAAACTTAGTTAAATGTAAAATTAAAAGTTAATATAAAAATCTAAAATGTTAAACTTATTCCTCAAAATTTAAATGTTATTTTATATGTGCGTAAATAAATATTTTTATGTGTTAATTTCTGGCAGTGGCTTTTATTTATTGATATTTAAGATATAAATTAAGATATAGATTTTTATCTCTGCATCTCCGCTGAGCTAGTGATTTGGGCTAACGATTGGAATATTTAAATAAAGTGGAATCTTAACAGCGTGTATCTGCCTACTCTATAAATTTTTCTAGGCTCAAATGCCTAGATGGCGCCCTTGTAGTGCAGATATTGTTTTTGCGGTTAGATTCGATCTCCACATCCATTTGGATCGTTATAATATATATATATATAAAGGAATTTAGTGGTTACACTTTATGGTTAATGGACTATAACAATATAAAAGATAAAAAACAAAAATAATCAGAGTTCTAAAGTTTGATGAGCTTATTTAGTTTTGTGGGCATGTCTTTTTGAATGTTAGTTGTATGATAGTTTTTTGCAGCATTCACAGCATTGATGGTTGCCTTAACAATGACCATGTTGCTGCATATAAGTGGGGGTTGGTTATTTTTCTGTCTCTATTTCTAATGTGTAACAGTTTGTTGTGAAATGTAGCTGGGTGTTGTCTGGTATTATTGCCAATTAAGAAAGTACATCTGGTGTACCAGTACACATATAGTACAAATGTGGCTGCCCTAATGCTAGGTATTGATCTTCCCTGAAAAGCTACCATTATGTGATTAATGATTGTACCTGTTTTTCTGTAGGTGTTACACATCATCTAATGTGTTTGGTTAAGTGCTATACATTGATAAATACTGTGGTCCAGAATCTCTTCTGCTCGATGGCAGAGTCCACAAAAGGGGTCAATAGATCTATACATTCTTTTATGATAAAGAAAGTAGGTTGTTGGCAAGGCAATGAAATTCATTTTAATGATAAAATCAAAGTATTTGGGCTCTAGAGCCCATTGTTTATATTCCTTGAGTAGTCTCTTGTTGTTAATTCTTAGCATATGTTGTATAACATTAATATCTGTTTCTCTGTTCATTAAACCATAAATACCTCAGTATGAATATTTATGCAAATACTGTTCTGGAATCTTGTCTGTGGTTTTGCATTGCTATATAATGTTAGTGAAAAAAGAACTTTTTGGAGGCAGTCTATCTGTTGGAGTAACTTCTAGCAAGTGGTTAGTTTTTGAATATTTGGCAAGGATTGTAATTATTGAGTTCCTTAACTTTTGTAGTTGAAAAATGTTAACGTTATGCAAGCCACGTCCATTCTTTATTAGGGGTTGGCTAAGTTTTTTTGTGGAGATTGCTACTGTTTTTCTAGCCCAAAGTAGTTTATTATATATGGTTTTAATTTTTGAAATAAACGCCTTTGAGAATGAAATAACCGGGACATAGTTTATTATTTTGGTTGTGATAAGCTGGTTAATTAACCGTACTTTGGAATACAGTGAAAGATATGCCTTGGACAAGGAGTTTATAATTTTTGTGGCTTCTTCTTTTAGTTTATTTTGGATGTGGCATTTCATTCCCATAATTCCCATATGAAATGGGAACCAAAGGAATAAGTTTGGTTTTGATTTGTAATTGATGTACATTGTTTACCAGTGTATAGTGACCAGGCTGTGGTTTTTGCTAAATTAAAATTTAATTTATATTTCTGTGAATATTCTTGTAATATTTTTTGGAGTTGCAGTATTTGTTTTTTTGATGTTAAGAATATAGTAACATCATCGATGTTGTATCTGGTATCTTGATCCCAATAAATGCATATTGTATTCTTTTAATAAAGGGATTGATGTAAAATATAAACAATAATGAACTCAGAGGGGATCTTTGGGATATAGATTTTGTGGGTGTAAACGATGGTGAGTTTTTTTCATTTAAAGTTATATGGATCTCTCTGTTCAGAAGCAGGTTTGCAATTATATATAGGTATGTTCTAGGAATTTCTGTGTCTTTTAGCATGTCCAGAAGTTTATATATATTGACTGAGTCAAAAGCAGCTTCTAAGTCAAGCTGCACAACGATGGGGCCATATTTTTTTCCACTGTTTTACTGTGGCTAGAATTGCTTTGAAGAATAAGGCTGCTTCTGTTGTTGAAGAGTTCTTCTTAGCATATTGTGGTTCAGAGATAAGTGGCATTATATAGGGTTCAATTTCATCTTTAATAATTTTCTCAATAATTTTGATCGGCAAAGGCCCCATAGATATTGGCCTGAGGTCTGTAATGGGTGGAATAATTACTTTCTTTTTGTTATAGAGTACTATGGCTATTGGATAGACACCCTCTATGGGCTGAATTTGTTGTGCTAGATGGTTTGCTACCTGACACAAATATTCTGTTGTAAATTTACTTAGGTGCTTTAATATAAACAATGGGACACCAGGACTACCTGGGTGGCAAGTGTTTTGAATGGTATTCAGTTATGTTGTAAATATATCTTTTGTGAATGGGATTTTTGTTTCTGGTGGGCCAAACAGATATTGTGGTATTTTATATGGTTGTTTTTCTTGTAATTTCTGCTTAAAATATTCAAAAATTGGCATAATCATATTGTGTCCTGCATATGTTCCATTATTTGTATATTGGCACTTTTATGTCTGGTTGGTTCCCCAGCACCCATCTTATATATAATCTCTTGTCCAAGTGTGTGGCCTGGTTAGGCATATCTTGCTTTTCTTTATCTTCAGACAGCTTTTGAGTTCATCACATGCTTTATTGTATGCATGTGTAAGCTTGAATATATACTGCTGGGTGCAGTGTGATGGGTTAATCATGATTATTCTCTGGTGCAACTGATATGCCAGAGATAAAAATCTTGATGGTGGAGGTTGTTTTCTTGTTATAAGGTCGATGTTAAAGGACAGCATTCCCATAAATACAAGATATTTCTGAACTGGGTTCAAAGTCATATCTTTGATTTTGTTTAGCATTATGTAAGTCTCAGAGAACAGAAATTCAGGGGTTGTTTCTGGGAGTAAAACTCTTATTGTTCTTGCAAGTGGAAAGGGTGATATTTGAATTTGAGAGCAATCAATTGTCACTATTTGAGCTGAGTAATCAGAAAAAGTTGAGGGAGTTAGTTTTATTTCGATAAGGTGGTAAAGCATTGGAGAATAAAAGCACAGATCAATAAGTGAAGAGAAGTGACTATTGTGGAAAGAGATGGCATCATCTGGCAAAAAACCTTGTGACTCATTAGTGGTATGTTTATTCTATGAAGCAAATGTTGCATAAAATCTTGATATTTTAAATTAAAATCTCCAATTAACACGGGTTTGAAGTTGTAGTTAACCTGGAATTAATGTTTGCAATTATGGTATCTATTTTTTTTTATCCTTTAAAGACATATATACAAAAACCAGATTTATTGATATGCTTTTTTGGTTGAAAGTTGCAATTAATAAGTTCATGTCAAATGTGAATTATTTTAAAAGTTGTGAATGGGAAATTTCTAGCAATTATAAGTCCAGTGCCAGCTGAAGGAGAGGAAGAGTCTCTGGAGCATGCACAGAAACCTTCCATATTTAAATGTTTGGCTGGGTCAGTTTGTGATCCAGCATAAATTTTTGTCTCAAGTATACCAAGCAAATGTGGTTGTATAGCCTTGATCCAGTGTTTTAACTTATTAATTTTTGAGGTTGAGTTCAAGCCCCTGATGTTGATTGCCACAATATTTATTTTCATTATATGTTGTTTTTTGGTTGAGATTTAAATGTTAGGGTTGATCTGGTATTTCTTCCCATTCATTCTCATATTCCATTTCCAGAGCTTCATCTGTTTCTACTGTAGTTGTAGTGTTGTGATCAACAAGGCTAAGGTTAGATTCTGTTATTTTGATTTTTTTGGGCTCCTGTTTTTCTTTGGTGGGCGGCCTGGTCTTCTTCTTTGTTCTGTGTTAGCTTTGGTGATTTGGGGCATATTTGGAGTGATAGATTATATAATTTCCATTGTTGTGTTATTTTTAATATTGGGTGTTTGGTGTTATATATATATATATATATATATATATATATATATATATATATATATATATATATATATATATATATATATATATATATATATATATATATATTTTTTCTTGATCACTATTACAGTGTAAGTTTATTTGTTCTTTGATTATCTTTTTTTCATCAATATTTTTGGTAGGCTGAATTAGATTGTGCATCATTTTTTTCATTGTAGCCTTTTGAGGCTGTTGACTTTCTGTTTTTTTATCAGTGGGGGTTTGAATTCTATTGTTTGTTTTTGTTGATAAATCCTGAATTTCAGATGTTGGCAATGTGTGTGCAGTTTTTTTATTATTCAATTGCTGTTGAGTTGTGAGTTTTTTATTAATTTTTCTTGTTTATTAGATGGTTTTGTTATCTGCTTTGTATTGTTTGATTCCTGTTGGTCCACTTCTCCTGGTTTATCTTGGTTTTTCTGGTTCTTTTTGGTGTTGCAATTGGTTGCTAAGAGTCCAGTTTCACCACACACAAAACATCTCGGCCTTAATCCTTTTATGTGAATGGTCAGTATTGCATTTTGGTCAACTATTTGTGTGGGGATATCTTCCAGGTTTGCATTGGCATTCAGCTTTATTTTGAAATGAAAATTTGTTGCTGAAAACTGGGATGGGGGTGTCGGATAAGTAGATTTGTTTTATATAAATAGCTTTGCCAAATGACTGAATAAATTTTTGAAAATCCTGTATAGTATATCCGAAGTAAGTGTTTTTAATTATTCCATTATAATAGTTTTGCAAGCTTTGATCAACTACTATTAGCGCATAACTTCCTAAAGTTTTTATTTGAGCTTGAAATCTTGCACGCTGATGTTCATCAAAAAACTGAATTGCAATGTATCGTGAGTTTGGATGCTCTCCAATACTAGAGACTGTATCCCACATTGCTGTTTCTGTCAGCTCTTCATAAAGAAGCTCTCTGGGGAATTTATAAAGTGTTAAGTTCCTATCAGTAACTGGTAATACCAGTGATCTTGGTAAAAATTTTTTTTGGAAAGTTGTGAATAGTTTATTAGGGATGGTACTGTTGAAATTAACGTTTATTTATTGCAGTTCATCTTGATTTCGAATCATTGGGGAGGGCTCCTCATTATTGTTGTCAATAAGGTTTAAATTATTTATGTCGGCTTGATTTACCTTACTAAATCTTGCTGCCCCTGGTAAGGTTGGGCTTTTTTTAATGCTGTGTGGCTGCTGGTTTATTTTTATTATGTTCGTGTAAGTTTTTGCGTTTGTCGCAGTTTCCATTTTATCACTGTTTCTTTTGTCGCAATTCATTTCATTGTCTTTCTGACACAACGCCATGCTTGCTTATGACATTGAATGACCGTATTATTTACTTATTTGCCAGAAAACAACTGTTCTGTAATCTGCCATCGCTGTCGTTATCTATCGCAGTTATATATCTCAGTTTTGAAGTATGAAAACGATTAGAATATGGAAAAAAAAGATTTTAATAAGACCTTCATTCTTAATAACTTAGGCATATATGCACATGTGCATTTATTTATTATTATTATTATTATTATTATTATTATTATTATTATTATTATTATTATTATTATTATTATTATTATCATCATCATCTTTCAAAGGACTTTATTCAATAACTTAAAAAAGGTTACACAATTTTTTTACACATTATTTTTGATTATTATACAGACAGTCAATTGTTTGTAAAGCTGGCAGAGGTATAAAAGTTCACTATCATATAATGTTTTTTCAATGGTGGCAAGTTGTAACTTTTTCATTTGACATTTCTAAATCTTTTGTGACTTCCTACTTTTTATAAGTTTGATGGTAACTGCAATAGAGACCAGGTGTCAATAAATGCTGTGTGATTTGTTACTCTTTTATCTCTTTCATGTATACTATCCAGTTTATTTTTGAATGTGTTTGGGTGCCTTCTTGGATTATTATTGTACATGAATTTACACCTTGTACACCATCAAGCATAGAGAATGTATACACTGATTCTTATTTCAGCAAAAACTTTTATGAATGAGGCAAATAGGCATTACGTATTTATTCTTTTATTTTTGAATAGTGTATTTATTATTGAATGGATGCTATTTAGTTCTAGACATGAGAAAAAAATATGATCCTGTGTTTCTGAGTCTCTGTGGCAGAGATTACATAAATTGTCTACATTTTGACAGTTCCTTCTATATTTCAAAAAAATGCTGTGTGGGTAGAGAGTCAAGGTTAATTTTAAAAAGAAAATCAAAATATTTTGGTTCAAGTGACCAGAATTTAAATTTATGGCATAGTTGTCTATTGGTGATATTAAGTACAGTTTTTTCATCAATTTGTGATGGGTGTAAAAGCAAATGTATTTCTCAGTACTTAAATTTATTTTGAGGTGGATTAAAATTCAAGTTTTTATAGATAGTAATGGTGCAAGTAGTGTTTTCAGGAATCCTTGTAAAGGAGATGGTTTATCTGTGGGGGTGATTTTACAGGCTATTTGTAGATATGGGAATTTTTGTGCACATGCAGAGATTATGTTTAGCGTTTTTTGGATTCTGAAGGTGTAAATTGAATGAAGTCCCAGACCATTTTGTGAGAGTGAATTTCTTAGCTGTTTTACTGATATTGAGATTCCTTTTTTCCCTACAAGAGTTTTCTACAAAGTGAGTCTATTTTATTAGTGAATGCCTTAGTATAAAGTATAGTTTGAGTGTAATAAGTGGTTTTGTCATGCTTAACATATTAAAAAGTGTTATCTTTGCATATAGTGAGAGGTAGGCTTTTGTTAGTGAATTGACTATAATTTCTACTTTATTTGCAAGATTTTTTTGTATGTCTCATTGGTGAATGACACAGATAGAAATGGAAACCAAGAAATGGATTAGATTTACCTTTAAAATGTTTTGTTATACTGCTGCCACTGAAAATTTGCCAGGCACAAGATTTCTCCATGTTAAATGTTAATTTATATTTATTTGTATAATTGGAAAGTATCTTTAGAAGATTAGGAATGGGTTTTTGAGATGTCAAAAAAATTGTGAGATTATCCATGTAAGCTATACATGAGATGTTAGTATTTAGGCAGTGTACATAAATTCCAGATAATTCATTCTCTATGATTTTAATTAGGGGATTTATGTAGGCCATAAATAACAAGGCACTAAGAGGGAATCCTTGTGGGATGGATTGATGAGGTACTATTGGTGGTGAAGTTTTTCCATTTAGAGCAATGTATATTTCACTGTTTATTAATAGGTTAGCAAGTAGATTTAGGTAGGCTTTTGGTACTGTGTATTGTTCTAGATTTTTCAGTAGTGTATTTATTGGTATTGTGTCAAAAACTGCTTCTATGTCTAGTTGAACAACTATAGGACTGTATTTTTTGTTGTTTCTTATTGTTTCTATAGTTGATTTGAATAGAAAAGCTGCCTGTCCAGTTGAAGATTCCTTTTTAGCAAATTGCATTTTTGATAGTTTTGGTATAATATATGGCTCTATTTTGTCTTTAATTACTGATTCTATAATTTTTATTCCAAGGGAGGACATTGAAATTGGATGTAAGTTTGTTATTGATGAAACCATTTCTTTTTTTTTCATAAATGGTACAAGTGATATTTGATACAGACCTGGTATTCTATATATGTCTTTAGTTAAAAAATTTGTAAGGTTAGACATATACTGCGCTGTAATTTTATTAAAATGAGAATATACGAACTTGGGAATCCCATCTATTCCAGGATGGCATGAATCTGGCATTGACTCTATTTTTTGTACAAAATCATTAGAAGCAAATTGAATTTCTTTTTCCGGTTTACTGTATAAAAGTTGTGATGGATCTAAGGGGGGATTTTTTTGAAATTTATCTTTAAAAAATGAAAATAATTGCCCCAACATGAAATCTCCACAAACAGTATGTGATTGTATTTTTATGGCTGATGGTACTTAAACTGGAGAGAGGTGACCTAATGCCCATCTGATGTAATTTCTAGTTAAGATGTGAGGCTTGTTAAAGTATACTTTTCTTTTTTTGTTGCAATATATTCTTTAAGTTGTTCTGAAATTGATTGATATGTTTTTTTTAATGCTACTAATCAGGGGCAATCATAGTTAGATTGTGATGTTGTAATAATTTTTTTATAAGTGTCATCCATAAGATTTAAAAGTTTAGTTGGGGATGGTGTGGTCCTGGTAAGATGGTTAATATTAAATGATAATATATTGACAAATGTGCACCATGCTTAGACTGGGTCCTTTTGTATACTTTTTATCTTATGCAAATAGTTATATATTTCTGAGAAAAGTAATTCTGAAGTGCATGGTGGAAAAAAAACTCTGATGGTTTTTCCAATAATTATTGTTGATCTGTTATTGAAATTAAGTTCCAGAGATACTATGACTGCAGCATGATCAAATAGAGGGGAGTTCTTTAGAAAAATGTTCATCATGTTATGCAATGATGGCGAATAGAAGACTAGATCAATCAATGATGAAAATCTTCCATTATTAAATGATACAGCTCTCTCTGGCAGAAATCCTCTCCCACTCTTCATGGGAAATGACAGATGATGAAGCCATTTATTGGTAAATTTTTTGTATGAGATGTTAAAGTCCCCTATAAGTATTACTGGATGTGCTGTGTTCACAAATTTGGAGTTCAAAATTAGGATTAATCTATTTATAA
The DNA here is from genome assembly GCA_028023455.1 of Epiperipatus broadwayi. Lineage (NCBI taxonomy): Eukaryota > Metazoa > Onychophora > Udeonychophora > Euonychophora > Peripatidae > Epiperipatus > Epiperipatus broadwayi. Next base: position 15,898,948 of record JAQFVV010006209.1, read on the forward strand.
TGATGGGGCCTAAAGGGATATATACAATTGCAATGTTTAGTGTTATAGCTTTGTGGTGAAAAGTGATAATAAGTATGTGCGCATCAATATATAATATTTTAAAAGAGTTGAATGGGCAGTTTTTATCGATGATGATTTCTATTCCTGCTGATGGTGTGTCAGATGTATTTGAAAAAGGTGTAAATCCTTTGGTATTTAGTTTGTTTGATGGATTAATTTGTGATCCACTGTAAATTTTTGTTTCTATAACACCGAGTATGTGTGGTTTAACAAAGTCATACCATTTAGTAAGAAGATCAATTTTTTCAAGATAGTTTAACCCTCTGACATTAAAAACTCTTATATTAAGTTTCATTTAGTGTGTGTTTATTCTATATATTAAACAAGTCTATATCAGTTCTTAATTGTATATAAAAAATAATCAATAATAAATGTGAGCAAAAACTCATATTGATAAATTAAAAAAGACAATTTTACTATATATGATTGTGTACTGGATTTTTAATTGTATCACCTGGTCACAATTGCTTTATTGCTATTGTTTTTTGTATATAGTAATCAATATTGGTATAATTATCACTTACCTCTTCCATGGGACTATCTTCTTCTATTGATAATGATACGTTATCAGAATTTTTTTGATATTGAGCGGTTTTAGCTTTTTTAGTTTCAGATGCTGCAGGAGGCATTTTACCATCACTACTTTCATATTCCAAAATCTTTACTTTTTTAATTTTTTTTGGAGGGTGGCCTGGTTTTCTTCTAAATTGAGGAGTGGCAGGTACTACCTCAGCTGGATAGATAGCAAGAGTCTCAATTATGTCCGGAGATGTTTTGTTAAGGAGGGATAGGTTTATAATATCAGCCACAGGATTTATTATATCATTTTCAAGTTCAATTGATTGTGGAGTTATTATTTCACTATTGCTAATACTATTTTTTTTTTATTCTCTTCTGATATATGCTTCGAGACAAGACAATTTTCAGCTATCAATTCGACTTGTTGACAAGTGTTAATTTCTTTTGGACATTGGTGAGTGGGGGATGCTCTCATATTGCATTTAGTGCAGTGTAGCTTAGGGCAGTAGCTGATTAAGTGACCACATTTTTTACAATGAAAGCATTGTGGCTTGAGTCCATTTATAATTAATAATAATGTTGCCTCTTGGTCTGTTATTTGCATAGGGATATTTTCAGGAATTATATTTTTTCACAATTTCACTCTATATGTAAAACTGTTACTGAATATAGGTACTGGTGTGTTTTTAATGTACGTGGGCTGAAAATTTATCACCTTTCCGAATGGCTCCATTAGTTTAACAAAATCTACAATGGAATAACCAAAGTACGCATTTTTAAAGAGGCCTGTAATATGATTTTTCACTATTCGGGTTAACCACAATTAAGGCATTTTGATTCAAGGTTTTAACTTTTTTTTTGAAATTTTCTTTATTTTTCTCATTATCGAATTCAATTGCTATATAGTGTGGATTTGGATGGTCTGCAATGCATATGATCGAATTCCATAGATTTTTTTATTAATGACTTCAAATAATAGATCTTTAGGGAATTTATAGAGTGAACAATTATTATCTGTTGTAAAGGATAGCTTACAATGCACACATTCCTAAAAAGATCAAGCATATTTATTGAACCCAATCCATTTGGAATTTATAGTAATAGTGGGAAGATTATTATTTGTTATTATTATTACCTATATACATATGATACACAATAAATTATTATATTTATAAAATAAAATACGATCAGTATTTTACAATGTACTATTGTATATATAACTATTTGATTAAATAAACTGTAATGTATATATATTTAATTTAAAATTGAATATTAATTAATATATATATAATGTGGGATGACTTGAGGTTAATTAGGTGCGTACATATATGTGAAAATAAAACTGATTTTATTATTTTAATATTTTTTTATTTTATTTTATAATAAATCTAAATGTTTTTAAACAATAGGCAGTTAAAGATATCGGTGTTCCTGATGAAAATCTATGTGCATGAAATGTATAAAAACAAAAGACAGTTTACAAATCATTCTTCTTATTGTTATAATAGCTATAACAAAAGACAGCAATTAAAACTAAAAATTTCGAACGCTAAAATGGAATTTTCTTTTTTCTTTTAGTTAAATTATAAACATTTTAAAAATCGAATACTGTAACTAAAAGTTTATCAAATTCAAGGGACAGAAAGTGAAAAGAAGTAAGAATAACTGATTAATTCTTAAATAATTAAATCATGTTTAAAAAGTTGTTGGAGTAAATTAGATTTTTTTTTTTTTAAAACCTTTTCAAAAACAATAACGAGAATTAAATTTTCTAAAAATTGGAGAAGAAAGAAAAATGAAATAATTTTCTTAATATATATATATAAGCACTTCAATATTATTAATAAAAAAATATATGATTATAAATAATTATTAAAATGTACTCTAATATGAAAATGGGCTAGAGCAAAACATGCTATTGTGTGTCATGGTATTTTCCTGCCAGCTGCATTATATCTCTCTATATATTTCTACTTTATTGAAAACACACAAGAAGATGCCTTCAGTCCAAAGTAAACAAGGATTGGAATTCATTATGGTGAATCAAATGAGGATCAACATGTTTATCATTAAACACAACTACAGGAGACACCATTGTACTTATCTATCCTTGCTAAGGAGAATGATTTACTAAGTGAAACTGCTTTGAAGAACAACTTGCCTAACTATCAGCTACTACTGCTTTTATTATGATGATTGTTATAAACTTTATTCCAATTACAATTTTTTTTTATCAAAGAATCAATATTGTAAATTTTTGTTTTTTTTTTATTTATTTATATTATCTGTTGTATTTTCACACTCTGATGCTGAAGCCACATCTGTCAGAATTAGCAAAGAAGAAAAGGGGGGATTATTCATTTTGATATTTTTTATATTTTCATTATAAATAAAATTTAGGTATAGCCACCTGCTTCACATCAGGTCATCCACATAAATATTGAGGTAAGATTCTTTAAATTTATATATAGGTTAAATTACAACACATACAGAATACATATTATATGTTTTATTTTGTGATTAACCTTTTAACCGCTAATTATATTATTGGTTGTATGAGGTAAAAATCAAATCTTTTAATTGGCCAACTCACAAACTGAAGACAAAACCTATTGTTAAAACATATTCGCCTATAATATTAAATTTAACTCAGATACGTTTATAAAAAGTATATTACTAATTTTTCAGGTTATGAAGAGAACGAAAGTTCTTTCAAAAATAAATTGCTATTTATTTATTCTAAAATATTCAATTTCAGCAACATAAAAGCTATAATATAAACAAAAAGGTCGACTTTTACGTTATAGAAAAGTAAATATTTCTTTTTACTAAATCTTAAATATTTTTACATAAATCTTCAATATTTTTCGAAAATAATTTTGTTTTTTTAGTATTCTCTCGAAAATAATTTGTAATTTCTCAAAATATTCTTTTATAATACTTTAAAATCATATTCGAAATGAAAATCTCAGTGTTTTTCTTTATTTTCTTTGATCAGGTGGTTTCTTTGTTCTTTCCAGCCAATCAGAATGTCTTTTTCGACTGAGAGCATGCTAAGAACCAATCAAAACTCAAGTTCTTTCTTTGTTTAGGTTTAAATGCATTTTTTTTTATTTTTTACTTGTAAAATAAATCGGAAGAGGTCACGATCTTACAGAACTTTTAAAAATCTATTCAATACCTGTAAAACGAATATTTTAGCATAAGAACTGGCAGAGTTAGAGTGATGTCAGATGTCTACGAGGAGCTTCGTAAGAAACAGTCTTTTGGTTAACCATGTATGTATATTTTCTAGTATGTTTGACTAATCAACTGGGATCTGTCTCTATCATATATATAAATTGGGGAAACTTGTTCAATAGATTAACATTTGTAAATATAGCTAGCCAGCATCTCAATTATTAAAGTTGATTTTTCTATATAATTATGATTTTCAGAGAATGAGTGACATATGTGGATTTCTACCATGGGGTATAAGGGTTGTATCTAGAGGATAATTAATTAGTAAGATGGTAGAGGTTTATTTGTGACACATGTACATATGATGATTATTATATTTTTTATTATTATTACTATTGTTGTTATACTTGATATTTATTATTGTTAATAAATATTTGAGAGTTTATATTATTCTGGTCTCTGGTTTATTGAGTTGTCCTGATATTCCACAGTTTATAAATAATTATACATGCACACACATATATTTTTCTTATTATATAAAAGCTTGAAAATAAAACAAATATTATAAATGCTAGTTGTAACCTATATATAGGTGCAGGAGTTGCTTTGTATATCTGTTCATACCTGCTAAAGGAGTTAAAAGCAATATTCTCTCTGGGCTTGAATATTAGGCAATAATGGAATTAAAAAGGGGGAAAGTGGATGAACTAACCTAAATTGCATTTAATATTATTAAATAGGGATAGAGTTAGTCAATTAAAGGGTATGCAATCATTGGTTAAGCATTTCATCGGGTTCTCATTAGCACTTTATCAGATGACCCACAGTCTGAACATAGTTGGATGCAACTTTTTGCCCTTCTAGGCCTGGTAGGTCTCTGCAAATTATTTCATTAGGGGTAATAATTTAGAGTATATTAACTTATCCCCTCACCATATTGCTACATCTGCATAGTAGTACAGTCTGCAAGTTAGTTGACCATTCATTACATCTGGTGTTTGCAATGTTTTTGTAATCATTCCGTCTGTTATATCTGGGATCATCAACTTTTAGGGCAAGTGCTAATTGTTCCATCCATTATATCTGTCGACCAACATGGATGCACGATGTGTAGTGGGACTACACACCACTAAAGATCAAATTAGTGACTGGTGTGACTAGTGTGATAGATATTAAGGGGGTGTATGATGAGAATTGTTCGTTCTGTTATATCTGGCGCCAGCAATGTTTGGGGCTCGATAGATAGGTGTATCATCACATAAATACTTTATGTAAGTTGGTCATACATTGTTATTGAACCAGCTGATTGTTGATATGTCTGATAGATATATCCAAATGGTATTGTTTATTCTGTTATACTATTATTGCTATTACTATTGAACAGTCCATAAAAAAATGTTTGAATGAATTAAAAAGATCTTTAGGTATGGTCTGGTTGAAAACTTCCGTAATTTTTTTCAGGCTGTCATTGGTCCAAGCTTCTTGTGTCTCAATAGTATCAGTATCCATAGTTTTAGGTGAAAAATCTAATTTCAAAATATCTCCAATGGTTGATCAATGAAATCTGGGTGTTTGTTGCACTCTCATTCTGCTACCATCTGCGATTAATTTTTTTTTTCACTTCTACTGAAGAAGATTGCTTTGCTACTTGAGCATAGGAATTTTTGACAGTGCCTATATTGATGGACATCTTGGTTGGATGCTGACTTTTAGTGTCCATTTTAAATATAATCCAATGGGATTATTATATATTTTTTGCAGTTCAGATGACTGAAGTTTTCTCTATAATTATTCACAAATTTTTTTTTACCTATTTTGAATTATAGATTGTAGGTAATCCACTGTTTTTTTAGCACGATATGATGTGATGTATTATGGCTTCTCTTTAAACGAAGTCAAGAATATCTCAGCAATTATGCCCAGATAAACCTGTTAGACACTTTATTTTACATTCCCCACTCTAAATTTACCCATAATCTGCTCTATCCCATTTCTAAAACATAATCTTTGTCAACTCTATAACCTTTATATCTAAATCCCCCTTATCTTTTCCCAAACCCAGCATAAAAACCAATAATTTACTTTCTGTATAATCACTCTTTTCATATTTATTTTTCCACAACTTCATTATATGTACCCTTTCTGTTTTCAAACATTTACATACAATTAATAAATGCCTAATATTTTCTATTCCTTCCTTACATAATTTAGAAAATAAATCACCCATACTTTTCCATTTACATGTATATTCTTTTGTAGCTAAAAATCCTGTTCGAGCCTTAAACAATAAACTACTTTCCTTACTATTATCATATATTAACTCACACCTAATATTCTGTTTCTTTCTATATATATTTAAACTCTTTTTACTCTCCATACTATTTCTCCATCTCTCTAACTCCCTAGTATTTATTAATAAATTTATTTTTTTATCCCATTTCTTACTACTATAACACTCAATAATCCTCTTAACACAATCATCCCATCTTTTGTACAAATATACTGATATAAATTCTTTATCCAAATCTTTTGCATACTGCATTACCTTTCTCACCCATCTTGTTACCTGCCCGTTATTCATAACCCAATTAAATACTATTTTAGCTATTCTTTTATTATCCACAAACTTCAATATACCAAACATTTTCCATTTTACTTTTTGCATCTCTCATATGAAAACTTGACCATCCCATTTCTCCTTGAATTGCCTCCTTTGCTGTCCATACTATTGCATCTGATGCATGTCTTCCTACTTCCCTTTGAGTCTTTTCTAAGTAATCTAATATCTTTTTACTAACATATAATGCATCATTACCATATGTTAACCCTTTTACTGCAAATCCTTTCCATATAATTCTAGCTACATCATATTTATTATATGAAAACACTGTTAATTTATTTATCAATCCCTTTCTTTTCTTTGCTTCATTTATCAATTTTTTCTCCCATTCAGCCAAATAATTTTTCTGATTACTTAAAATAATTCCCAAATAACTATATCTATTCACCACACTTAACTTAATATCTCCCAATAAAAATTCTACATCTTCTCTTTCCCCAGTATTAACCATCATTATATTTGATTTTGCTTCACTGAATTTAATCCCCATCTCTTTAGCCACCCTTGCACATGTCCTCAACATAACTTCTATATCTTCTCTTTTTTCTGCACACAATAATATACCATCTGCAAAAAAAGACCTGACAAAATATATACTCTCTTACAACCTATTAATGGTATCTCTATCCCTCTTCCTAATCTTTCTATTGCTCTTTTCATTTCACTCAAATATAACACAAACAAAATAGGTAACATAGGGCATCCTTGCCTTAATCCCACACCATTTTTATCTTTAATTGATTCTATATTCTCTAATTGTTATATATAATAATTATTTTTATATAATTTCTTAATAATATCTATTAAAGCTTCATCCATTCCCAAATTGTACTTATCCATAATCTATTTCTATTTACTCTATCATATGCCTTCTCTATATCTATAAAACTCATATATAACTGTTTACCTGCATTCCTACTCATATCCATAAGTTGTGTAACTACAAATAAACTATCTCCTATACGCCTATCTAATCTAAAACCTCCTTGCATTTCTCTCACTACATTATTCCCTTCCATCCATTTTACAACTTCACTAGCCACCATATACGAGAAAACTTTATATAAAACTGATGTTACTGCTATCGGTCTATAATTATTCAACTTTTTATGATCCTTACCCTTTCCTTTAAATAATAACCTTACTCTTGTATTACTCCAACTACTTGGGAAAAGTCTATTCTGTTCCATTTTATTAAAACAGGATAATAACTTTACTTTTGCCCTATATCCTAAATTCATTACCATCTCTGCTGCCCATCCATCTAAACCTCTTGCCTTCCTACTTTTTAATTTCTTCTCTACCTCATTTCATTCATTTTCTGAAAACCTAATATTCCCATTACTATATTCTTTCATATTTTCTAACACTCTATCATTAACATCTAACATGTTTTCTATATTCATTACATAACTATTTAAGATTCTCTCTAAATATTCTCTAGAGCTACACTCTGTTCCATCATCATCTAGTAATACTAACTCTCTCTCCCCTACATTTCTTCTTTTAATATAATTTAAAATTTTTTTACTCCCATCTCTTCCACTTTTATTAATATCCTCCAACAATTTACTATTCAATTTCATTCTCTCTATAAATATCTATTTTAGCCAACTTCTTCTTTTCTAAGTATTTTTCCCATTTAGCATTAATATCTTTTTCACTTTCCTTAGTTTTAATAGCACACTTATATTCTCTACATGCTTCTTTCCTTTCTTTTACACTTTTACTAATTCTCATTTTTTATTACTTTTATTCTTCTGAATATTCTCACCTAAAATCCTATTTGCCACTTTTTCTACTTCTTTACACTAATCCTTATACTCATCCCCAACCCACTCTGCCATTATTTCTTCAATTTGTATTTTATACTCTTCCAACTTATTCTTATCACTCACTCTCCATCCACATCTTTCACTATTATTTCTACTTTTATTTCTATTCTCCATCACATTACTAACCATTTCAATTACAATAAAATTATGATCACTAGTGCATACTTTTTCTTCATTATCAAACACCTTAATTTTCCGTATTTTATTTATTCCCTCTTTCTCTACCAATACATAATCTATTGTGTAAAATATATTATTTCTGGACCATGTGTATTGTCCCTCGTAAATATTTAATAAATTTCCAATACTCAAATTCACTTTCTGACAAAAATTCTTCAAAAGCTGTCCATTTTTATTATCTACATCATCAATTTCTTCAATATGTCCATTCATATACCCTATAACCATTATTCTCTTCCCCTATTCTTTAAAACTTTATATATCCTTAACCAGACATTTGTATATGTTACTATTCCACTCCAATATAATTTGACTATCTCCAGTAGCTATATAAACTATAGTCACCATCCATTCTTGTCTACCCAACCTTATTTCAATCACAAATGTTCTTGACATTTAACAATATTTAAATATTTTTTTGATATACCACCTATACCACCACCCCTTTTTTGTTTTTCTTTTCTATTTATACCCTTCCATACCAACTGTTCCAAAATAGGTTCTTCTTCTCTTAAATGTGTTTCCACTACTGCTAATACCTTTTATAATGTGGGGTTGAAGCAAGATTGTTTGCTAAATTTTAGAACTAAAATTGATACTAAAGTTTTTATATATATTATGTTTATTGAATTTACGATTTTGAGTCTGTATATTTTGTTGAGATGTCATTAAGTATTGTAATGTTGCAAAATAAAATGTTAAGCTTATTACTATTGTTATATATTATTTGAAAGCATTGAAGTAATACAAAATCACACTTCCATTTTATAATTATATGTATACTTGAAGTTCTGTAAAGAATTATCTTTAAAATTATTATAAATTTCCATGGTGATAAGTTAGGTGTAATACTGTATTGTTGTTCAGTAGAGGAAAAAGCTCCTGACAATTTACGTTGTAATTTAATATTTATATATAATATTATTAACACGCTTATCTTGTTTCATTATTTAGTTTGTATTTAATCATGATATCATTTAAAACTCATTTTAGTGCTGCTATAATCAACCTTCTTCAGATAATAATTCATGTAACAACATTTAAAGTTATGCTTATATATTACATTAGCATGATCAGATTAGAATAATAAAGTTTAATTATTTTTAAAATCTTTAAACATCTACATATTTTGTTGATAACTTAATTTGTTAATTTTTACTTCCAGTTTTGTAAATAAATTTATATTTATTAAATCATTTTGACTTGCATATTTCATATTTTTGCACTCACCACATATTCACATGATAGTATCATATATTATTTATTTAAAAGTACATTGATTTTTTAAAAGATAACATTATTATTTAAAATATTAAAGCTTAATTACTGTAAGAAATTGTGGGAATGCAATAGAATCTCCTTTGTAGTCAATCTGCATTGTTAGCCGAGAGGTCATCGCAGCCACCTCGCAAGCAACTAGTTGGTTGCAGACGGTTGTGGGTTCGCATCCCGGCCGATCCTATGACATATGAAAAAAAAATTATAAGGATTACAATTATATCATAAAACCTTAAGTGTCATATTTTTTATGCTTAAACATTTTAAACCCTGAGATAAGTTAGATTTGATTTATTTACATTTTAAGATCTTGACAAAATCCATTTTCCATATCATTATTATTAGATTTCTGTATTAATTACACATAAAATTCCTGTATATTTGATAATTCTGAGTTACAGCTACTAATACATATCTATATCACTAAAGAACTTTAAAGTATACATTAATAGTTTATTTATTCACTTATTGGTTAAGCTAACATTTTAGTTAGTTTCCATCCATTATTTATCCCAACTTTTTTATACTTACAGTATATATCTATATTTAAATTTTATAAAAAATGGAATTATCGTTTTGAATTTTCATATAATAAAAATCATTGTCTGATAATAGTAGGCAGTAATTAACAATAATAGAAGACTGTAAATGCATTTTGTGTTGTGAAAAGTTGTAAACATTGTTTTTTTAATGCTGTAAATAAATTCTGTAGGGCTTTAATAAATATATAACACCAAGAGAATGTCAACAAAAGTATACACCTTTGAATGCAGAAAGCATTTACATTTTGCTAAGACAAATATTAATTACCTTTTAAAAAGTAAGGAGAAAAAGAAATTTTATATCTGAAAAAAATATTACTTTATTGTTTGTTCATAATTTCTAATTTATCATTAATTATATTTAAAATTACATATTCATTGATAATTTCATTGTATTACTCACAAAATTCTCATTAAAACCATATATAATATTTCTTACCTGAGGTAATCCATGAGTTCAGAACTTACAAAAGTAGTAGCATAAGAATTCTTCATTTTTATCTTGTACCCTCAAAGTTAAAAACTCTCAATTTATTTATAAGAAAAAGATTCATGCAAATAAAATTTACAAAATAAATTATTTCCTGAAGGTGGATATGCATTTGTAATCATGTTAATTTGCTTCTTGTCTATCCAAAATTAGAAAATTGAATGTCACTGTCTGCATCATCATAAAATAAGTCTCCTCTCATTGTATATTTTTGTGCACACCCATAATGCTTTTTTGTTATATTTATTGTCACACAGGGATATAATTTATTTGCATATAGCTCATTTTCCAGTTGTAGACTTGAAAATAATATGATGCATAATATGGCAAAACTACTGACTTCACAGCATGAGTAGCAAGCAAAGGCAAGAATATGTACTTGATTCTTTGCCTGCATATTATTTTATGTGGTGTACATAACCATTGTAGTTATCCCTTCACACACCTACCATATAAAACCTCTCCTTATTGGTTTTAAGAATATATTTTCACATGGTACTATGTCCAGTAAATTTTGTGATTGCTTCATCAATTGAAACCTTTTTGGGCATCTGATAGTGGAGTCTTAAAATTTATATTGCACTACTCTATAGTAGTTTAATTATATATATATATATATATATATATATATATATATAATGAGTAAAGATTTATATATATATATATATATATATATATATATATATATAGTGAAAATCTTTACTCATTATAAAAACACAAACATGCAAGTACAAACACAAACATAATTATACAAATATAGACACTCTAGTAAATTATTAAACCTTTTGGGAAACATTACATTAATAAAATAAGGTTGTTTCAAACTTAAACCAGAGCCCCAAAATTACATTGTACATAAATCACTACTTTTGTTATATTTGAATACAAATATAATTTATATGCTACACAAGGATGCTCATAGTACAGTCTAATAAATTTAGCAGAAAAATAAAATTAAATGAATTTATTATTAGAAATATTAATAAGAAATGAGAATGTTGTTCAATTTTAACATGCCATACACCATTTTAAAATGAAACTCAAACCACAGAGAATGATCATATTGGCACATATGTAGTTCATTGAGTTTTTCACAATTTTATAAAGAAAACAAAGCAATTTTAATTTCAAACAAATGAGTATTGTCACACTGACCTTTATGAAATAGTTAATAAGTTACTGATTTACAAATAATGTTATGACTTATTATTATTTGTGACAAATTTAAATAAATGAATTTAAGTAGTTTTAACTTAGGAGTTAAGCCTATTTTATAATTGTAGGTCTTATAAAACCATAAGTCAATGTTTTAATGTATAACTTATTTTTACATATTGTAGTTTAGATATAATTATACCATTAATGTAGTCATTATTTGTATTTATTCAATTGTTATTATGAAATAAACACTTAAATAATTTCAATAATGCCTTATTGGCTTTTATTAATATGATCAATGTGTTATTCTTCATTTTATAAATATGGTTCCAATTTCTAGTTTAATAATAATCCAATCTTCTATAAATATTAATAATTAGCACATAGCTGTAAAATAATTATATCTAAACCATATTTTAAATATCTTTAATGTGCGTGAATGTGTGCAATTTGTTTCAATTTAAAGGTAAAATTTAAAAGAGAAAATGATTATATTTCAACTTCCTTGTCTAGAAGATGAAAATATTTAAAACAATTTTATTGTGTAATGTTTTATTTATAAAAATATTTGTTTTAAAAAATATTATATTCAAGTTAATATTTTAAAATTAAAAAAAATTAAATAAATATATTATTTGTTGTAATATACTATTTTTATTTATTAAATATAATTTGTTAATGTATGATATAATAAGTAAATGCAATTTATTGACTCATCTGCACAATATAAGCAGTCTAATTTAACAAGTTATTTTCAGAATTTGTCCTTAGCAGTTAATTGATGTCAAATTAATTAACTCATTAATAATCATCTTCCCTGTCAATAATTAATATTCTCATCATACCATATGACATCTTATATAAAGCCATTAACCATATATATTAGCTTGACTACTATTAAACTACCACATCTTATTCTACATTTACTTCAAATGTTATTTTTTATAATTACTTATCATTTTATAAAGTTATACAATGACAGGCTAGAATAATTATCTGCTTGGGCTTTTTACTTTAATCCAGCTGTCAATCTTTAGAATCTCTTAACGATATATATGCCATTTGAAAAGCTTCAACAATTCATAATTGCGGAAGTGATATACTGTCACAATGGTTCATGAGGACAATAAGTTTTTATGGCAGGTATAATTATATTGCTTTAATTTTTATTAATATTCAATTCCTTGTTTATTTATGTTAAATTTATATGGAATTAAGACTTCTAATAATGATAAATACTAAAATATTACATAATTTTAAACTAAGTTTATTATAGACTATTCTAGAATGAATTATGAAATTCTAAACATTATTATTATTTACAAATATTCTCATTAAGCTTAGTTTTACATTATAGTCAAATTATAACGTTTGCTAAACTTACAAGATGTTGTAAATGATAAAAGCAGGTTTTGAATAATAACTATGAAAGTACGGATACTATTTACTTTGTTATGAAAATAAACTATTCTGTTATTATTTTTTCATAATTTAGAATGACATTTATGAAAATAATCATAATGCTATTTTGAAATAAATGGAATGTTTAACATTTATAAAATTACAGAATAAAAAAGATTGCATTTTTTTCAGAAATTTATCTTATGTTAAATATGTGCTAATAAAATATTACATTTTAAGAATATATTTTGCCTTGTTTTGGAATTACAGAATATTAGTATTTGAATGTAATTTATTGTTATTAAATATTTTATCTGTCTATGAAAAGTAAAAGAAAGTCTAAAATAAACTGTGCTTACCACAGTCTATGTATTGCTCTCAAATGAATATTATGCACTTTATTATAAATTTCAATTATGAGTAAATAGGTATTGTGCTCTTTCCAAACTAAGCATTGCCTTTATAAAGCTTTTTATTATTTCAAAGTAACTTATAATATATTGTTTATAAATATTTTTGTTGATTTAACATTCACACTATTTCAAAAGGAAATAATATTGTTATTTTTATATTTATGATTGACTAATTATGTGATATTAAAGTACATAATAATTATATATTTTTACTAAATAATATTACTGCCACCTTATTTTTGATAGGGTAACAGTTCCATTATTAGAAGTCTGACTGATGTTCCAAATGTGGAGGAATAGGAAATTATCTCATTTTCTATGAAAACTTATTAGTATTACACAAAACTAATATTTATTTTTTTAATAAATGTTGTATTTTAAAATATCATCATCATAAGAAAATTTGCTATTATATATATTTTATAAAGTATTACCTTGCTTTAGACAATAAATTTTATTTATAAGATTTTTTATCAAACATCAAAAACTACTTGGCTACTCTGCCTCCCAATATCCATCCAAAACTACACAGCATCCCAAAGTTCATGCTTACGCACTTTGAAAATTTCACTGCTCCCATAGTATTAAAACTAATTAATCATTTTGCAGACAGCAGCAGAACTATCCCTAAATTTTACCCCATAGTGATGATTCTCTTTCTTAAGAAAAACTGGGACCCATCTGCTCTGTTTACCATAAGGCCAATATTCACGATCCCAATTCCTTTAAGGTCATTGAAGGGGTTATCCAGGAGAAATTCCAAGATGTTATTCTGGACAACATATCCCAGTTGCAATTCACAAAGAAGGGCTTGTCTACACTCTCTGTGATTGGAGAGGTAAAAATCCTCTGTGATCATATCAGATCCAAGAATCTTACAAACCCATTGCCATTCAGTTGGATACCTTTGAGGTGTTTGACTCAGTAGATGTCAATATCATGCTCAATAGCTTCTCAGCACTAGACATTCCAACTTAAAACATTCAAATATTGGACAATCTACTAAATAACAGATTGGTCCACATTTACCTGAATGGTTTCGTTACAGATGGTTTTGTTTCTTCTAGATCCATACCCCAAGGATCTCCATTTAGTGGTCTCCTATTCATCCTCTACTTAAATCTCCTTCTTAAACAGATTGATGTATGGCTTTCAGGAATCTATGTACCCCAGATGAAGAAACACTATAAAGTGTTCACCTACATGGATGATGTACTTGTCACCCTACCTTCCCAAAAACATCTAAAACCCCTTATCCAAATAATAATTTTTTTCTAATCCTCTAAATTTTCCTTCAACCTTAACAAGTCATCAGCCTGGAAAATCAAAACTGGCAAGAAGATTCCATCACCTTTCTCAGAAAACCCCCAAAGCTTTTTGGGGTTCCCCATACCCAAGTTGCCATAAGCCATGACAATACAAATACAGAATTCCATCATTGAAGTTGACACCAACACAGTCAAAAACCTTGCCAAGGTTTACCTATCCCTGCAAAGGAAAATCTCACTCTTCAACATCAAGATAATGGCAAAGATTAGCTACTATCTACCCATCATAAACATGAAAAAAAAATCAACTGAATCTGTGCACAGCTTTTATGGAATGGTAAAACAGCAGCCATAGGAATTGAATGCATGCAGTGGCATGGGAAAAATAATGGTATGCCATTGCATGCAACTTTCTCAATATATTACCAAAAGTGCCACTCTCAGATCCACATCCTCCAAAAAAAAAAAATTCCTCAGATTGTAACTGAACAACCAGTCATTCCATCGGACAGAGCTCTACCTCCATAAATAAGTTGGCTATATCAGATATTTGGCTACCTTTTTACTCACAATGGACATTCAGCCCTAGTATTCAGACATAAAATCTCTATTTGGGATGCTCATGACCTGTTATTTCCCACCCAAAACTCTACTCTTTCTTACCTCAGTAGTAACAATCAGGTGGTCACCAGGTTTTTCAAACATCTCCAAGCTAAAGCCAAGGTTCCTGGACTTGCTAGTGAAAATCAACCTCGATTCACTCCAGATAAACTGGTTCCTGCACTACAGGAGATTTTCCAAGAACATAGATCCTACATGTCACAACTGTCACAGAACCTCTGAAACCTTTGACCACATGATAAATGATTGCCCGGCATATGACAAAATCAGAACATTTATTTCTGACAACTGCCACATTTCCCTAAACAAAATATTAGATATCAAGAGCTGCGTCCTGTCTAGGGATTATGTTATCTCAAGATTTTCAACTTTCATCACTTATGCCACCTGGATGGCCAGATGCTGAAACAAGTTCACCTTTCCTCATCCTGAGCCTGAAGACTTATTTATTTTTAAGTTGAAGGAATTTTGCCATAAGGACAGTATCATCTCATCCAGATTTTTATTTGACAACATATGGAGCCTGATTAAGCTAGATTAAACAACACCAGTAGCACAGCAGACCATCTGGTTGCCCAAGCAACATGTATTACTTTTATTTTATTTACAACTGTATCATTCTTACATATGTATTTCAATAAAGTTATAAATAAATATATTATTGATAATCAAAACATATAGTTTGAATTCTAGATACATACATCATATAATATTATTTTACATTATTTTCAGTCTTTTATTATATGATATTTATAGTACATTAAATATTTTGATTTTGTTATTAAATTAAATTATGTATTAAATAAGTAGTAAAATACCATTGGTGTGTTAAAGAAGTCTTAAGCTTATCAGTGCTATTGGTTTTAAACAAATTCATTTGAAAATAAATTAATACACAATATACCTGATCTTACATGTATTAATGATATATATTTCTCACTTGGCTGGATTAAACAAATATTAACTACAAAATTCTACTCTGGTTTTATTAGAAATTAATTTATATTATCTTTGTTTCTAAATGCACCTTTTATTTTAGAAAAACTTTTTGTTTGTTTGTTTGTTAAAGATAAATTTTGTAATGAAAATGTAACAAACATTTAACAAATGGATTTTTTAAAATTTTGTAAATATACAAAAAATTGATAGCAATTGGATATAATGATCAAATATTTTGGGTTGGTCTCTGGAATTTTTACTGTAGAGGGATTAGCAAATAAAATTTGAAATATATTGATGTGGGTTTCAGTGATGCACAAAATAGGATGGTATATATTTTAAATTCTTTTATTTTTTAAAAAATGTTACACTGAAAGGTATTAATTAAAATGAAAATACAAAAAAACCTTACTTTCAATTGATTATAAAAGTTGTTTTGTTTTTTTTAAAAAAAAATGGATGAAATTTTATTTTCTCTTGATGGTAAATTTTTTTTTAAAAAAAATGCTTCTTTCATAAACAAAATAATATTGAAATCAATTTTTAGTGTGCTACAAATTTCCTTTAAAATGTTGCAGATAAAGCGACATCTTTTTTATTCTTCCTTTTAAATAAAAATAATTAGAAAAATATCTGAATGCTATAAATTAAAAATAATATATAGAAAAAGTATTTTATAACAAATGTTTTTATTTATCATGCAGTAAAAAAAAACAAAAAATAAATATTTTATTTAACCACAATTGAGATTTCTATATTTATCTTGAGGTGTCCAGAAATTAATTAATTCAGTCTCTACATTTTACAAGAATGTCGTGACATAAATTGTAAAGATTTTGCAAGTATCATTCATTCAAACATAACAAATGTAATTTAAAGTGATTGTTTAACACCTTCATGCTCTCATTTCCACACACTTAAGATTTTCCCATACATAAATGTTTGGGTCGAAAGAATGGGTGGATTAATTCCATTCTTTATAAAATTCTATATCTCGTGTCTGGAAAAAATTGAGAATATTCATTTATAATTTATCTTTAAAGCACATGTGCATTGGCTTAATCACTAATATTACTATTACATAAAAAACATAGCACTATATAAAATAATATCTCATTAAATAAGTGATTAAATTAATTAACTTATAAACAGTTCACAATTTTATTTCAAGTTAAGTATAAAATTCCTTTTGTGGTTGCAAAAAGAAATATTTTTTGATTTTTTAGTATTTAATAAATAGAAGCATTTTTTATAAAATATTTTTTGTTCATTTTATTACTAATTTAGTTTACAGTATTCACATTAATTATTACAAATTGCTTTCTATAATTTATGTGATTTTAGTTTCTAGCACTTTTTAATATTACTTAATTAGTGCATTTTAATTTTATGATATATTTAAAAGTTTCAAAACACTACAAAAAACATTTCTTTTATTGCATCTGTTGTATCACATTTTCCTATTCCATAAATCTGAGATCCATAATAAGAATGATCTTTATTTTATTAAAAATATTGATATATTTTCTAAGAATTCATTTAAGTAACTTTAATGTGATATTTGCACTTTTGTGAATCATTTTAAAACCAATTATGATACATAAATTCATTTGTAAATTAAGTAAACGCTGGAAAAAAATTTAAAAAATGTTATATGAATCTCTCAAATGGATGAAAATAATTGTTTTAATATTTTTTCAAGTTTCAATAAACATGGGGATTTTTGTTTCAGATAGATGTCCATAGTCAAATTTAAAAAAGGCATCTAATGTTTTGTTTCTAATTGGATATTTATACATATAGAGATCTGTACTATCTATCACTTGATTAGAACTGTACATTTTTTTGGTACTAGCTGAATTAGTTATCTATAATCCATTTTCTTTTTAATTTACTCTTTGAACATTGCTTTGAAATTATGAAAAAATACTGGGATGGCTAATTTTTATATATAAAAAAAAGGTTATCATACTTTATACATTCAAAGTGGAATCTAAAACATCTTCTTACTTTTCATTGATATATATATATATATATATATATATATATATCAATGATTTATATATATATCAAACTTTATATATATATATATATATATATATAAAGTTTGATATCTGTATTTGTTTCACAATATATGTAATATACAA
This sequence comes from Epiperipatus broadwayi, assembly GCA_028023455.1. Taxonomy (NCBI): domain Eukaryota; kingdom Metazoa; phylum Onychophora; class Udeonychophora; order Euonychophora; family Peripatidae; genus Epiperipatus; species Epiperipatus broadwayi. Next base: position 15,917,599 of record JAQFVV010006209.1, read on the forward strand.
ATCAATATATATATCAAAATACAGTACAATTTATATAAATTATATTCTTTTAGAAGTACTTTCGACTATACACTTTGTAGTCTTTATCAACTATATAACGTTGAATAATCAAAACGAGACAACCCTTAACAATACCCATAGTTCAATTCAGATTTCCCACAATTCTGTTATCTTAACATTTGATGACTGGCGATTCATTAACATTTGACAATTTCTTGAAATCAACATAGCCTCTTTTATTTTACGTTTATTATGACAACGTTCAATTTGAATAATTTTGATATTTTTATAATCAAATTTAAATCCATATTGACAAGATTTATTATGATCAAATATAACAGATGATGAAGGTTTATTTACATCTGTTCCATATTGATTCTCTTTTTGAATTCTATTATATAAAAGCATATGTTCTTTTATTCTCTTCTCAAATGTACACTTAGATTCACCAATGTATTGTATGCCACATCCACATATCAATCTATATATAATAGAATTTTGATTAAACTTTGAATTTTGAATTTTAGAATTATTAAGCAATCTATTTATGTTATTTGTAGAGAAAAAAGCAATATGACACAAACCATTATAAATTTTCCTAATAAACTTGACCTGCTCATCTGATATAAATGGCTTGAAATCCATTTCATTTTGATATTTTTATTTTAATTTTATTATAGTGTTGATTTTTTTAAAATCCTTTAATAATATTAGCAATTGCATTTTTATAATAACCAATTTTCAACAAGTCATTAACAAATAAATGTACATTTTTAATTTTATCACTAGAATATTTGCATAATTTTTCATTTCGAAATAAGAATGATTTCAATTCAGACAGCTTATGACACATAGGTACATGTGATTCATATGGAATAAAACCTCTAGTTTCAATTGGTTTAATTAACATAAGATAATCCAAACTGTAATCATTAAGAGTAACTTGAATATCCAAGAATTTTATGGAATTGTATTTCTCTTTAGTTATAACCCATATATATATATATATATATATATATATATATATATATATATATATATATATATATATATATATATATATATATATATATATATATATATATATATATATGTGTTGTGCACTTTTTATTAGCCCAGTTTATTCTAAAATAAAATAATTCTGGTGTATAATTTTAAATTTTACAAATCCAATAATATTTACTTATTAAAAAAAGACAATGACATATTAGATCATAGGGTTTGAACTTGGGTTTAGCTAATGGAAATTTATAAATGATCTTAACTCAAGATACATATAAATAATAACCTATAGAGTCGTATATATGCAGATGGATGGACAATTAATATCATTTATTATTTAAAACCAGTGAAGTTTAAATTGTATTTTGTAAACATGATGCATTAGAGAGACCAATAATTATTGTTTATGCACAGTTGATTTTAAAAATAAAAATTATTTATATTCAAATCTTGTTATATTTAAAAGTATATAAATAAGGTTCAATTTTACAAAATACTGATCTAAAATTAAAACAATAAATTGTATCTTTATTTAATTTCTAAAAAATATTATATTTCAATATTTTATTTTTTTTAAAAACGAAAATGGTCATTTTAAAATGATAAACCAAAAAATTGCAAATAGATGTTTGTTTCATAGAAAAAGTGGGAAATATCAACCAATCACAAGGTGTCAAACGATCTTTTACTATAAAATCCAAGAAAAAAAAAGCTTCTTCTTGATTGTAAAAATAAGTAACTATGCTTTTTCTTTTCTTGTAATATATTTAAAAAAAGTTGGATTAAAAATTACTAAAATCTTATTATTTGCAAGCAGAAAAAGTAATGAATTTTAACTCTGCATCGATATATTGGATAACTATAAGCTTTGTATTTAAAATAATGGAATAAATTAATCATTTTCTACTGGGCAAGTCAATGGTCAATAATTCCCAATAATCTCTTGGAAATTAATATATATTGAGGAAATAATTGGAGATGAATAAAATGTACATATTAAAAAAAGTATCAACAAATATACTCACTGGAAGAGGACAATAATTGTGTCATGGGGAAAATGAATTTCAGTGATAAACAAAAGGAAATAAGTAAACACCATCAATATTCAGTAAGGATAAATAAAAGAATGGTAAATCTCTGGGAAACAGCTAAGTATATATAATTAAGAGTCAATAGAACTAAATTAGTAATAGTTGAAAAGTGTTCATTATCATTCCAGCTACATATTAAATCCTAATTACAATAAAGGATAGGAGAAGTATTTACTCTGAGCCATACCGTCGGGAAAGTCAATTTCTATAAAGTTTTAGCTGAAAAATGTTGCATGACACATATATATTTTAATTGAAATCATAAGTGTGCTGTATACTATAGATGGAAATATATGTCATCTAGAATAAATAAGGCAAGCCATAAATAAATTTTTATTACTAAACAAAGAACAAAAGGAAGGATTATTGTTGCAGTAACCCAAATACCTCGTGAATCTTAGGATAAGCAAAATCTTCAGAGAAAAAAAAGAAAAATAAAAACGTTATAATAAGTTTATGCAGTGTGGAACAACCAGAAAATTTAAAGTTGTTATTAATCTTTTATCTGAGAGTTTAAAAGAGAACTTGTTTTTAATGTTGGTATTTATACATTTTAATCTATGAGTTGTTAGTACAATAGGGGGGACTAAATCAATTAATAAAGAAGTAATTCAAGTGTTATATTAATAGTTATTTAATAATTAGGTTGAGATTAAAGATTATTAATCATTTAAATAAATAAATATGTTCAATATCCCAGTATGAAAGGTATAATAAGGTATTTAACACGATATATACACAATCCAGAGGGCAGGGTGTATTACATGTGGGAATGGATAAACAAAAAACGATGATATTTTCTTATGTGAAATATAAAAGTATTAATTTTGTTTTGCTTATCAACCTCCAGAATTATTATAATCTTTTCTCAATTGTTTTTGTATTGTTACTTATTCACCAAGTATATAACCTTAGTACTATTATTATTTTAGAGGTTGAAATAACAGACCATGAATTGAAAAAAAAAAGAGAGTGATTGTTTAATAAACTGGATGTGTGATATGTAGGCACATACATAGGGGTAAATATCTTACCATACAATGAGAGATTGTTAGTTTTGTTTAATTATAACACTCCAAAGATTAATTTTCTATTGTTATTGTTATTATAATATATGTGTATATCATTTTGTTATAAGTTATTTTAAATTAGATGTTAATGGGAATGTTTATTGTAATCATTTGTAATGAATATTATTAAAATTATTGTTTTGAAAGTTTTATCAAATTCTAAATGTTGCATTTCTTTTCTGGGCTCATTTTCACCACATCACACAAACTCAAAATGTACAGTTGAAATTAAAATGAAAAGTCAATTCAGTTTAGAGCAATCTAACAGTTTAATAAGCACACATCTCTTAATAGAGATTTTTACTTGCTACATGCTGCCTTGATCCCATAGGTCATTGATGACATTGCCAATTATTAAGGTGTGTTTATTAATATGAAATTAAATGATATATTAGTTATTAGTGAAAGTATTAGTGTTAATTACAGTTTAGTTAATAATATTATTTTAATAATAAGTATTAAAAAATATAAATATAAAGCTTGATTATAGATTTAAATTATAAGCCTTTCTTAATTTGTGCACTACCCATGGAAATCTGTAAAATCCCTCTTGATATTCCATAGGTAGTATGAAGAATTAATAAATCAATGATTATCCTGAGATCTCCTTATTGTAAAGTTATTCTTATGATTATTGCCAATCTTAATTATTAAAAATAATAGGAATCAAAGTTTATCTGTAATTATCTAACAGATTAATTTAATGAGTGATTGAATTAAAACTTAATAGTTATAAATATAATATAATATATTGGATATTATTGTTAGCCATGAGAGTATGTAGATACTTAATAAGGAGGAGTATCTGGGTATTCTTATGCCATTGAACAAATATTTTGTAGTTGTTTAATGTTAAGGGGATGTGATCTGTTTATAGGTAAATGAGTCTCACATTAATTATATTTAAAATATGTCTTATTTTAGAAATGTTTAATCACGTAAAAGTAACTTGGGCTAAGTACTAATCTTGTCTAAATTCAATTATTATAGTTAAAGAAAATGGTCGGGAAATAGTAAGTCTGTTAATAGTACCTAGCCAGAGTCCAAGTAGGGCCTAATGTAGGGACTTGGCTCCTCTGATTAGGATCACACCACCTATAGACAGGCCACAATATATATATATATATATATATATATATATATATATATATATATAATATACATATTTTGTGGGTTCATCCATGTTAAAAACTTTTAATATTAATATACTGACATTTCAACTTGGTCACACAAGCCATCCACTGAGTTATAAAAGATAGAAAGATGGTTGTAGAGACGCTACAATCACTGATTTGAATAAAATGTTAAAATTCCACCAATAGCAAAAAATGTTAAATTTAGGAATGTTTTTTAAAAAAATCTTTCCAAATAGGAGGAAGTTTGCATGTATCATCTTGCTTATTGATACAATCTGGCCTTTTAAGTATCTCAATGACATCTCTAATTTTGCATTGGTAATCATTGATTTGAATAAAATGTTAAAATTCCACCAATAGCAAAAAATGTTAAATTTAGGAATGTTTTTTAAAAAAATCTTTCCAAATAGGAGGAAGTTTGTATGTATCATCTCGCTTATTGATACAATCTGGCCTTTTAAGTATCTCAATGGCTTCTCTAATTTTGCAAGATTTTTTAAAAAAACATTTCTAAATTTAACATTTTTTGCTATTGGTGGAATTTTAACATTTTATTCAAATCAGTGATTGTAGCACCTCTACAACCGTCTTTCTACCTTTTATAACTCGGTGGATGGCTTGTGTGACCAAGTTGAAACATCAGTATATTAATATTAAAAGTTTTTAACACAGATGAACCCGCAAAATATGTATTTTATATATTTAACCCGTGCAAATCTTCATTTTAACATATATATATATATATATTGCAAAATTGTAGAATTATTAGTCTTTTCAATTTCTTCTTTTGTTTTGAGAAAATGAAAGAGGGAATGCAAGAAATGAAAGAATACGCACATTTAGAAGTTTTCAACGTTTTTTTGAATTTTTCATCATTGTAATACTATCTAATATTGACTTACAAAATTAATTGATGTAAAATTTTAAACAGTCTCTTTTGATTTGTCATTGACAATTTTATTTTGGAATTTTTATTCTTATTATTTGTCTTTAAAATTTTTTAAATTTATTTTTTTATTGTTTTTTTTTTTAAAAAAAATGAGGATAGGGATAAAGCAGGGGGAAGATGGTGATTTGTATTGTTGACTTTGATGAAAGCAATAATTGTCAGCTACATTCAGTACAAAGTAAATTAAACAATCTAAATAAAAATGAATTGGCTGGCATTGAAACAACAGCAAACTAACCAAAAAAAGTTTAAAATCAAAACTTTTTTATTTCTTTGGATTGCCACTGCCCTGTTTGATGATTGGTTATTTTTTGAATTCACAAAAATTCAAAACATAGAAGTGATTGTTTTTACTTTCATTCTGAACATAGTAATTTATTGGCAGCATGCATGAACAATGCAAAATTGCTCTAAACTTCACTTATTTTTCTTTCTCCATCGTAAGTGACCCAAGCTCATCTATAAATGAAAAATGTAAGCTGATTTTTAAAATTAAAAACTAAAAAAAAAAACAATTTAAATGAACAACTCTAAGTTGTTAAAATAAAAAAAAAACCTTTAAATATTATGATCAAAGTTTATTTTTAAATTAATTTCAAACAAGTTAAAGTAAAAAAAATTATAACATGTGGACAGCAAGAAAATGTTGTTTTCTTTTTATCATTAAGTTTTTTTAAAAAATTCTTTATGAATCTGGTCTTTAGGTACATATTGAATTTACAAATTACCGGTGTAGTAATATTACTATAATAAATTACAAGGTGAGACTGTAATTCTTTACAGTCCTTTTTAACTTTTGAAAAAGCAAAGGATAAAAACATTCAAAAATTTTTAAAGACAAAAGAAAAATCAAAATTCCAAAACAATTTGTCTACTACAAATAGGAAGAGATTGTTTGACATTTATCTACTTCAAATAATTTTTTAAGTCAATATTAGGTAGGTTGTATGACAAAAAGTCAATTGTGAAAACTTACCATATCCCCTCCCCATGTTTCTCCCACTCCACTCTCCCTTTTCTCAAAACCCATCAAGAAATTAAAAAGGCAAATAAAAGTTCACAAATAAAACACAAGTTTTGTCAATGAAAATTAATTCTAAGAGGTTTTAAATTATACATTCAATATCTAAATTAAATCATAGTAGTAATGTTATAAAAAATTGCAATTATTCCAAAAAAAATCTTCAAGTGATCAATTATTCATCACAGTATACTTAATAATCTCAAAGCAGTGTTTGAAGAGTGAATTAAAGAGAAAATCAAATATAGATAGCCTACTAGATCGACACCCAGTTTTCTACTTTGTTTTTCTATAGAGAGATGTTTGTTTTGCTCTGTAATTGGCTATTTATCTCACCTTTAGTACTATAATTCATTGAATTATTATTTAATGCTACATAGTTTCAAATAATATAAATTATTTTTAGCCTCAAGTTTTATCTCAACATTTTTGAAGGTTATATCATTTTTAAAAAATACTTTATTATTTTAAGTATATAGCTTTATTATCTAACACTGATAATAAATTTTGCATATATATACATTTAATGTTTACCAATGCATTCTTCACCTCAGCTCCATTACATTGCAACTATCCACCAGTGCAAAAGATTATATATATATATTAACTTTTTGACTTCCAGACTCTATTAATTTTAGATTTTATTTTAGACTGCATAATATTATTTTATTTATTTTTTATTTTTATAATGCATATTATTTATTGTTTTAATTACCATTATTTATTTTTTATAATTTTTTTTTTAAAAAAAGCTAAAAATATTTTTTATGGAAAAATAACTTAATCTCTCTCTAAAGTTTATTTATTTATTTTTTCTCTGAGGCAACAAAGCTTTTTTCAATTATGTAAATGATTTTACATTCTTATCAGTATCCAATATAATTCTGCTATTGTTTATAATCCCTAGAAAAGAAGTCCGCCGTTTGATACTAGATAATTATTTCTTGATAAAACGTTAAGAATTTATTACAAATTCGAATTTTTTTACTTAAAAAAATTTCATTATTTATTTTATAAGATATTGCAAAATCACTTTTTAAATTTTAAATCCGCTTTTTGAATGCTAAAAAATAATTGATTATATATATATATACTATATGCATTTATTCCAAGAGATGATGAAAGGCCCAGAAAGAAACAACATGTGAGATGGATGGATGGAATAAGAAAATGTGCAGGGGTGATGTGGAGAAGAGAGGCTAGAGATTAGAGAAGATGAATTGAGCTTGGATAGACCTTCATATTACAGGGCATTGATAATGGTTGTTGTTGATGATGATATGCATTTGGAAAAGAGCCGGTTTTATGACTTATAAAAAGTGTTGTGACAAAAAGTATTATTAGTCAATAAAAAATGCAGTGAGAAATTCAAGAAATGAAATGTTTGGATAGAGCAATTGCTTGAATGTCATGTGATTCCTGAGTGATCAACTATTAGTTTACTTATTGATTGATATTGTTTTCTAAACATTTACCAAAATATATATTATAGAAAGATTTAAAATTCATGATAAAGCATAAATCCAAATACATTTATAATATTGAATTCATAATCATGTGGTTGCAACTTAAATAACTGAATAAATGATATTGGTTTGATTACAGATAAAGCTCATATATTTACAACTGCTGTTTTATGGATTTTTTTATAGCAAAAAGAATAATAAAATTATTAAAGGATGTAAATATTATACACATGGTGTCTATTGAAGAAAAAAAAAATATTCCTTAATAAATATATATATATATAATTGCAAAAATATCTAATTAGATATTTTTGCTTAAATAAATTTATTGTATTTAAATAGACTTCTGGTAATAGATATTTTGATCATGTAAAAATACTATATATATATATATTATATATATATATATATATATATATATATATATATATATATATATATATATATATATATATATATATATAATAAATAATATAATATTTCAACCAGAGGACTACTCTTTTATATTGGTACACTCCATCATAAATTAAATTGGAAGTGAATTTTAGTGGGATAATTTTAAACTTTGTAAAATTAATATATGTGGTTGTTTTGGGGTTTAAATTTAGGGTCAGTTAACTTGAATTAATATAAATTCTCTAAGGCTTGATTAAAGTATTTACTTTAAAAGCATATAAGAGATAAAAGAATGAAATATAACTTAATAATATTTGTTAATAGTTATTTTTTAAATAATATTTAAAATTATAGTGAAATTTAAACATAATCTTATAAATAATATGTGCTATAAAGATAGATAATCGTGTCTGTGTGCATTAGATATTATAAAGTAACAGCTATTTCTGATTAAATCTTAATTTAATTTTACTAAAAATGATTAAGATAATATTTATTTCATTATTTTGTGATAAAAATATTTATGGAATCAATTTAGGATTTAGTCTGTACCAGATAAAATTTAAATTATTTAAATTAGTTGAGAATTAACTGTAGTATTTTTTATTGAGTTTATTAAAATTATTTTTTTTATTAATAAATATTTCAATGAATAATATTATCTTTAAAAAAATATTCAGGCTGTTTGTAACTAATTAACTATTCATTATCACAAGGTTAGAAGAATTAACCAATGAGACACCTTGATTTGAAGTGTATTAAAAATAAGCAGTTGATGTTTTTTGGGGGAATGATTACAAATTTTATAGATAGGAAGTAAGTAAATAAGTTTTCTGTAAAATTTAATTTAAATTTTTCTAAATATTATTATTTTTAGTTTCAAAAGTAAACTAATTACTATCTATTTAATATCCTAAAACAGTTTTATGTTTTTTTAAAAAATGATGGAGTAAAGAAATTTTAAATCTCTTCTGGTGGTAAATCATTATTCACTAACCTAAGAAGTATCCTTGGAATCATCATATTGCTAAAAGCAGAAAAAAATAATGGAAGGAAAAAGTTGTGAATTTATGCAAATATGTTATACAATAACAAAGGAGTTTGATGGGAAAATAGTATTATATTAATATGTAATAAGTCAATTACTAATCAAGCTGTAGTAATTCTACATCATGTCTGTAATAAAAATTATAAAGAACTGGATAGGAATGTGTGGATGAGGCAAAAGAAAAATATTCATAACAAAGGGATTACAAAGTCTTTAAGATGTTAAAAAGTAAATCATTAAATAATGGTGATGGAAATATTTTTCTAAGGAATGTTAGACTTTATATTAGAAGAGAACATACAGATATGTATATTTTGTTAATAATTTAAATCATATAAAATATATTAGATGATTTGTTATTTCAGTAAAACAGTTACATATGATAAATTTTTGATATGAATTTTACATTATATATGAATGATATAACATTAATGAGGATGTGCTTATATGGTATGAACTCAAAGAGAAAATTATTAGAGGAATATTTTGTCTATATTTTCAATAAAATGATTATTGTTTACTATGAACATAAAATATATATATGCTTGATGCGCAGATAATGAAGTTAGTAAAAGCATATAATATTCTGCAATATAATGAGATGAGTGCTTTCAGGAGGCTTTATGCTCCCATAATCATAGGTAATAATGTGTGGAGAACTATACAAATGCAATATGAAAATATATGCAATTAATGTGAAGTAATTGAAGTGGCCATTTTTGCATGAGAGAAAAACATGCATCTCATCTATTGATTGATGTTGGATCACTTACTATATAGCGTGCTTCTTTTACCTTCTGTTTAGTGTTATTTTTTCAGAATAAACAACAATTGTTGTAGTTGGTTGGAAGGCATGGCCAGTGGCTTTTTGATGTTTGACAAAAATTGAATTACCTTCTAGTTTCATTATAGTTTTATTATAAAGGTATTTGTGCTGTGCTATTATGGTTGCAATGTTAGTCCTGGTTTTTCTGTAATATGATGCTTGGCAATTATTCTAGGGCATGTGATTTTATAAACGACTTGAGGTGTTAGTTCAGATATGATTCCATATTTGGTATTGTTGATGAGTTTATTGGTTTTGAGTGGTGAATGAAAAGTGATTTTAAAGTCATGAGAGAGTTTTTTGATAAGATGTTTAGCTATTGAGTGGATGAATGGAATGAGAATGTGTGGTTTGCTTTTTTTCTGTGATTGTGGTTTATTTTATAGAAAAATTTATTAATTCTCCTGTTGATAAAGGATGGAATATGCCCCATTTTTACTAACTCTGTGATGTACTGGTTGAGATTGTTTTTTTTTGTTTGCTCCATGTTTACATAAGTTATGGTTCCCAAAGAGAAATGATGAAAGGGCTGCTAGCTTGGGTGAATGGGTTGCATATGAACGAGGGTAAGTTAAGCAATGTACTTCTATAGATTTTGAACACAAGTGAATTATTTACTGATAAAGTGAAATTCAAAAGTACTATGAGAGTGAGAGAATTAAATAAGCATAATAAGGAATTGATATGAATCTTTCTGGAAATGGTGGAATAAAGTTATCAAATGCATATCATATTGTTTAACATGTGTATAATGTATGTTGAAGATAAAATCGATTTGCGCTAAAAGGGAATGTTGTAAAAAATATTAGAAGGAATACTCATGGGATAATGTGAATAGTGAAATATAATGTTGGATTTATGAAAATTTAATATTATAATAAAAAGAAAGGAATCCACTATAAAAATATATATTGGATCAAGTTGGAAATAAGTTTTGTTGTCAAGTAAAAAGAAAACATCAAATTGTGAATAATTGTTTACATTGGAATTTTGCATATCATGATATTTCTAAAAAAACCAATAGAGCAGAGAAGGGAGATGATGACTATCAGCTACTGTCAAATGTTTGAAATGATTTGATTACCATAGAAATTGAAAGTCCTCAAGGATGAAACTTGATATAATCGTATTATGTCTTTTTTTTAAAATAAATATATTAATTTTTTTTTCATTATGTTTGAATAGTTTAAGTTTTATAATTTAAATAATATTATCAAAATATGGGGATAACTAAATGTATAAAAATTAATAACTTATTTATTTATTTATTTATATGTGTAATTAATTGTTTAAATTTGTATTTTCTTAAGTGTTATTAAATGATTATAATAATGGGAGATAAATAATAATCTAGGTAACGATAAATATAAAGGAAACGACATACATTAATTCAAAGAGGATAAAACATAGGTAGGTAAAAAATATAATGTTAAAGTATATATTGTGATATTTAAATTTTGATCTCATATTTAATTCGATATAATTATAGTGTATTTAGATTCAATCCTGACTTGTAATTCTGTAGAGTTTATTATTGGTAAGAAATATAAGAAACAGATATAGGTTGAAGATGAAAGTAAGGAAGTTGCAAAGTTAAATTAGAAATATGGTGTTTAGTATTTAAGTTTGTACTAGAAATATTAAATATAGGAATTTCTTACTGTATGATGTATTAAAATATATTAATATTTATGATAGTATAATGAAATTAAAAATATTAAAGATATAATCAGTTTTAATAATTTTAAAATCTACAATATAATGTTTTTTAAATTTTCATTTGTTCACAGAGTTGAGTAGTAAGACTATTAGAATGATTGAATGGGAAATTAAAAATTAATAATGCATAATTATTAATTAAAATTTTATTGGCACAGAATGAAAGAGATCAAAATTAATAAATGTCATAAGATGTAATAGAAAAAGAATATTGATATCTCAGAATGTTAAAATAATATTATTTTGTTTAAAAAAAATACATATTTTTAATCTTCTTATAAATTCAGAGTTATCAAGATATTCTAAGATCGAAATAACAATGATTGTAAATAGTAAACATAAAGGGTTATTGATCATCAATACTATGTTATAGAAAAATCAGTATATACTTTTATTGGATAAGAAAATAAAGTTAAGCTATAACAATAAAACCTTATACTATTAAAAGAAGATATTTAATTTCTAGTTCTTGCCAATTATCATTAAGGGAATATAAAAGGGTTTGAATGTTTAAATAATTTTGTTGTGTTATATTATTATATAATTTTCTTTATATTGTTATTTGCTAAATTATCTATTAGTTTAAAGATATTTATTTAAACATTTTATAAATAATATGATAATAAATTTAATGTTTATAAGTTGAATTAAGTATTTAAAGTTGTGCTTCTTTGGTCTGTATCATTATCACTACACCATCCTCACCGAGTACACATTAATTAAAGAGTAAAATTTAAAATTTGAATGAATTTAATAATAAGATAATGTGTAGTATTTATTTAAGAATACCATTTTTTAAAAGATATATTGATCTATTACAAACTACCATGATCACATAAGTCATCAATGAAGTATATATTATGGATATATCAAAATATGTTTATTTGAAGGAAATCAGATTATAATTATTTTATTGTTAAGATTATATATTATTATTATTATTATTATTATTATTATTATTATTATTATTATTATTATTATTATTATTATTATTATTATTATTATTATTATTATTATTATTATTATTATTATTATTATTATTATTATAATTAAAATAAAAAGTGGGTTTTATTATTAAAGTATTTATAGATTATAAAAACATAAAATAGTAAGATAATTTTATTTATAATTATGATAACATTTTTCTTGATTATTATATTACTTATAGAATTAATTAAAATCTCTCTTTATATCTTAAAGGTAGCTAATTAAAAATCAATAATAATTCTGAGATATCCTTTATTATTATTATTATTATTATTATTATTATTATTATTATTATTATTATTATTATTATTATTATTATTATTATTATTATTATTATTATTATTATTATTATTATTATTATTATTATTATTATTATTATTATTATTATTATTATTATTATTATTATTATTATTGTAATATTTAACGTTCAACTATGTGTTAGTTTGAATATCTGTAAAATCTATATTTGCGTTAATATAAATAAACACGTAAACTATAAGATATAATAGTACTATTTCTATATTAAATAGATAATTACTGTCTTAAAAAATGATAAATTTTATACTTCTTGTAATAATGTGAAAGCTAAAACCTTCAACAGATATGCCTTTCACATGCTTACGTGACAGCCAATAAGATGAAATAATGACATCACATGGACCTGTTGAAGGTTTTAGCTTTCATGTTATTACAATATTATCTATTTACACTTAATAAATTTGATATATTATTATTATTATTATTATTATTATTAATTATAGCTCTATAAGAATAATAATGATTGGAAACAAATTTACAATAAAGTGATAGTATAAGCTTTTTAATTGATTCATATTAAAGTCGATTATTATAGATATTTTATTATATTTATGTAAGTATTATTGTTAGTCATGAAAATTTCTAGATACTTAATAAGAATGAGTATCTTTGTATTTTTATGCTATTAAGCAGATATTTTGGTATTTGTTTAATGTTAAAGGATTTGTGATCTTGTCTAATAGGATATTTGAGTCTCATAATTGCTAATGTAAATTAAAAATAATTTTTAAATAATTAGAGTATAAAATTGTACTTAAAGAAAATAAAAGTATAGCTTAATTTATGGACTTGTAAAATTACTAGAGGTTATCATCCTATTGGCAAGGTACAATATTAATCCAGGAGATTGGAATTAATTCTACAATTTTCACTATACCAACAAATAATTAAACTTTCAACTGACAATTAATTTTATTGGCTGAGTGAGGTAAAAGTCAAAACTTTTAATTGGTCAATTCACAAACTCAACTGTCAAAATATATTCATCTTTTAATATTATATTCACTTTAGTTTTATTTGTAAAAAGTATATTAATAATTTGTCAGGTTATAAAAGTGAATGAAAGTTTTTTCAAAAATAAATTTTTATTTATAATTATAAAAATAATGGATAGTGGTAAATGTAAAATGAACATTACTCACCAGCTAAAAAGTTTTGCTGATGTCAGTGATTTCTTTCCCAATTTTATGTTGCAGAAAAATAAATAATTTTTGCTAAAATCTTAACTATGTTTTTAAAATAATTTTATTTTTAGAATATTTTATCAAAATAATTTATAATATGTCAAAAAATACTTTTAAAATGGTCTAAAACATTCATTTATTACTTTTGAAATGAAACAAAAGAAATTGTAGCAGTAAAATTTATTGACAATTGAATTTTTTGTCCTCAATAGTTGAGAGCCAATCAATGCTTAGAATGGACTGTCTCCTCTCTTTGTTAAATCTTCAACATCAGTTTTATTGATTTTTTACTTGTAAAATAATTCAAGAGAGGGCAGCATCTTATGGAACTTTTTATAACCTTTCAAATGATGGTAAAATATTTACCATAGCATTAAAAATGATGGAATTCAAGTGATTCAAGTGGCTATGAGTCAGCTCATAAAACTCCTTAAAAAGGTTAAATAACATCTGTAAGATAATTTATAGCTTGACTACCATCTTCCGTAACATTTCAAATTAAAATTTAAAAATCAAAATCTTATTAAAATAATAAGACTAATATGATAATATGAAACATGAATGACCAATTGTCTATACTTGAACTGCCTTTTAATGACTTATCTATCATATTTATAAAATATATCTCTTGATTTTTTTTTCAAATCATTTTTCATATGCAAAAAATATTGTCAAATCAAAAACTTCCCATGCAAATATTATGTTTTGCAAACTCAGATTTAAATCTATGCACAAAATAAGGTAATTTTATACAATAGTTTACATTCATAAATTTTCTTTTTACATGCTTTTGTATTAACTTGCCCTGTCTGTGTTCTTGTTATGTCAACATTTTTAAATTAACAATGAAAAGAAATCCATTCTCATTTAGAACTCAAACTCACATTCTTATGCTTCCCAAGAAAACTCCTTAGCAACTGAGCTAATGGAAATATTATATTTGTAGAATAAAATTTTGTTAATATTGATTTAACTCATACTTAATTAAATAAATTAATTAAAACCCCATTATATAAATATTTTTGTATAATAAACAATCACATAATATTTAAATTTAGAATTAATTTGTTAGAGGGCATATATTTTCTTTTCACACCTTATTATTAAATTATAATTTATGTCAAGTCTTTTGTAGTTTTAACTATTTTTTTTAAAATATGTAAATATAATTAAAAAGTAAAAAAAAATGTAAAAAAGATTTTTTAAAATAACAATTTTATATAAATAGCAGCCACCTTTTATCTCTACTTAACTACAAAACTATGAGTCTTAAATTGAAAACACAATAATAGTTTCATTCCAAGCTCATTGGCTTATATAATCATATAGGTCTGAACTCAGTTCAGTACCTATACATTTTGGGTTCTTTAATAATTATAGCCACCACTATAATATTATGCAGAATTAATTTTAAGCCAATAAACATCACATGATCACCATTTCTTATGTTTGCTTATAACTGTTATTAAAACAGGTAAAACCCTCCATACAGTATTGCCACTCAATGCAAGCCCTCTGGCATCCATTGATTACTCTGGCTTGCACTGAATGACAATACTTTATGCAGAGTTTTGCCTGTCTTAATAACAGTTATAAGCAAGCATAAGAAATGGTGACCACATGATGTTCTTTGTATATAATTTTAATAAGCAGTATTTAAATTTTTCTTTTTACATAATATTTAATACTTACTTAACACAGATTTGCCCACTATTTTATGTATAACTTTATATTGGTTGATTTTATCAACAGAAGTACTTTTTTTATATATAATTACCCTATTTGGTTGGCACTGCATAAAATGCAATATTAAAATAAGAACAACTGATATAATCTAATTACACCCTACAATTCATATAGATAATGAAATCTATTTTTTATAATACTTTTTTTTTTGATCTATAAGTAAACTTATGTAATATATTTAAAATAATTTTTATTTATATTCTTTTCCCCAGATCCTATGTGCAACAAATCATTAATGTGTATTTTGATGTTGGATAACTAATCACTTTCAAATTTGCATACTCTTTCATTTCCAAATAAATAAAATTTTAAATGCAATCAGTTGGTGCTTAGTAAAAATCTTTGTCAAGATATATAAATCTTGCAATTATAAGAGTTTTGTAAGCATCTTATATAAATCCTGGGTTTTTTCATAATATTTAAATGAAGGCAAATTGATTTCAGAAGTAGAAGCTCATTTTAAGCCATCATTTTTATATAATTAATTCACATGATACTTAACTATAACTGGTAATCCAAGACCAATGCATCATCACATATTTAAAATAAACTTTAATACCTAACAGATAAACTGTCTGAGATATTCTCTTCATAATATGTCAACATATAACTACATGAAACAACTATGATCACAAAACCTATGATCTTCTTTAATTTTATAAGTGTACTATTCAAATGTTATTATCAAAGTTTGATCAAAAATGCCAATATATCTTTAATAAACAAAGACTTAAACTGACATACTTCTTTGTTATACAAGCAGTAATAATTGCTTGGATGGATAATCTTACATTTGATAGACACATTCAATACTTTACCATCCACGATAACTAATCCATTGGCTCCATTCAGAAATAACTTTTTTTTTGCCTAAATCAAATGAAGATGAAGTTGACTGTTTAATAAATTCTAATTCTTACCACAAAAACTTTCCAATACAAACTGCTTCTTGATAAAACATAAAACCTCCAAAGTAAAACACAAATCTTGTAGGTAAATATTCTTTAAGCATTATTAACCTTCCAAAAATTCTTAGCATAATAATAGTTAATAAATAAATACTTATGTAAATTTTTTTATTAAACAAGCATAGAATTAATAAATTTCATTCTCATTATATCCATAAAAGAATTATCCAATAATATAAATCTTAATTTTTCAATTTGTGATTAAATTTTTCCTCTGTATTGATTTTTACACATTAAATATAATCTTCCAATTTTTTTACTCTTTAATGATGTAATGTTTAACATTTTATGTAAGCATAGTGAATGGTAATCATCTGATGATGTAATATTGTCATAAAATAATGATTTTTTAAATTAAAGTCATGTAATAATAACACCATTATAGTTTATAAATGAAGATATTATATATATATATATATATATATAAAAATATATATATATATATATATATATATATATATATATATATATATATATATATATATATATATATATATATTACTTTCATCATGACTTTTATAAGCATTTTCTATAGTTGCAATAAATTCCATTCCATAAATTTTAACACAGGGTATAGCAAATTTTTTTTCTTTATCTAAATCTTAAATTTCCACCAAATCCAAAGATCTATTAATTAATTTTATATTATACTCTTTTATAACAAAATCAATACTCTGAGATAATTATTTATTATATAAAAAGTAAAATTACTTATTATATTTCCTCAATAATTGTTTGATTATAAATATTTTAAAATCATTAAAAATATTATTTAATCCAAACTAATTTTTAAATTTATTTTCAGGAATAATTTTTCTAAAACTATCTTATACTTTTCAATTAATTTTAAATTTTGAAAACATTCAATTATCACCTCTATAATTATTAAAACTTTAATATATTTCATTATTACCTTATTAATTTACATTATTCCATTAATCTTTAAATTAAAAAAAAAACCCTGATAGACCTTAATTATTGCTTAACAAAGTTTTAAAAATGTAATCGTATGGTAAATTTTATCAACTTATTATAAGTTTGTCTCATTCATATATCAATCACGCAACTGCGTTATTAAAATTTAGCAAATGTAAAATAAATACTTTATATGTACATTTCACAAAGCCACATTGACAAATGATCTGTCCAAATCCACACAAATGTTTACAAAGCCTTATTCAGTGTAGTTAATTATTTAATTTCACAAGGTAGAATTATTTCACTTTCATTTTAATATCCTGGGTATAAAAAAAAATCAAATATTCAATATAAAATACTAATTAAAACAGCATATTATAACATCAAAAATGGAAATAATAAAATTCAATATGCTGTTTTTTCATAATATAAATATATCTTAATCATTCATAAAAAGCCTTTTTCAGCAGATAATTTAATTCCCTTTTCAAATATTAACGATTTATTATAACTTAAACCAATTATTAAGTAAAGAGCACCATCTGGTCCTCCATAATGCAAATAAAATAACAATATGAAAAATAAAATATTACTATAATAGATTAAAATATTCCTATAGATGCAATATAACTTTAAAAAATTGACTATATAACATAAAAGTATATGAAACAAATAATACACACACATATATAGATTGTCTTATATAATTTCCCATTCATTTTCAAATGACCAGTTAAATGGAAAATTATATAAGACAATACATGTATTTTTTGTTTTGTATATTGTTATATTAATTAGGCAATTTGTTAAAAGTTATATTGAATCTATAAGAAGGTTTTATTCTATTATATAAATATTTTTTTTTGTTATTGTAATTATTTATTTCCGTTATGGAACACCACATGGTATTATATATGTAATAATTGGTTTACATTATAATAGATAATTAACATTTGAAAGTAGCATTAAATTGTGTGTTGAAAAAGGTTTTTTTATTTATATTAGGTATTGTCTATAATTTATATTATTTGTTATAAGTACTAATAATATGTAATCATCAAATCAATTTTCTATTAAGCATTCATTATAACAATGATGACTCTCTGTTGTCAGAATTAGCTTTTTAAAACATAAAACGAATCTGTTTATACTGCAGTTTACAAATGTAAAAGCTAATTCTAATATGAGAGGACTGTGAATTATTATGACAGGTGCTTGGATATATATTTGATTTTGTCATTATAACTTATATGTGTTAAAATGAATATTATTACATGTTAAAGATGCTAATATAATTTTACAATTTAATAATGTCTGTGTTAATTCATTGCTAGTATACTTTGATTAGATAACACCAGTGATTACCTGGGCAGTTAGAATAGTCCAGCATTGCTTGCTAAAGTTACTAATAGTTGAAAATAATTAAAATATCATGTCATTTGAACACTGTTTATTTCATATAATATAAATTTAGATGTTGTGTATAATACAAGGTATTGGAAATCAATGATTTAAGTAGATTATTTTTTATTTAAAATGCTTTATGATTTTTTTTTCATATGGATGGAAACTTTTATTTCATTACATTTATTTATATAGTTGGGTATTTTTTGGATTTCAAAGGTCATCCTAAGAGTTCTTTAATAGTATATATTATGTGTAGATAAAATTTTAGTATAGATTACATTCTTATTGAATTATTATTTAAAACATGTAGAGGAAATACTATTGATGAAAATAATTACTAATTGCATTATCACATTCATTTTTTCTAATAGTGATGTAATGATTACTCATGCCTCGTAATAAGCATTACAAATTCCACAATGATTTCTTTTATTTCATAGGTCTCAAAAGAAATCAAATTTTAAGTTTTGATAAAAATTGCCAATGTTTAACTGATTATGAAATTTGTTTCACTACTGTAGTGATTTATGGTATAGATGAATTTTCCAATTGTTTCTTAATGAAATGCTTTAATTGTAAATGTTTTATCTTTTTGTTATGCCAGATATTCACTTACAACTTTAATTATAGTTTTATAAGGGTACACAATTGAGGTCAAGTCATCACAAATAAAATTAATCATTTTTATATGAAAAAGGTATCAATAATAGAAATTCATTTGGAAAATACTAAACATATTTAGGCAGGATTATGATAAGAGGGCATTTGTAAAATATATATTGGTATGGTCTTAAAAAAAAAAACTGTTAAAAATTATCATGTATTTGGATCTAAGCATAGAAAAAAAGAGAATATCCTGAGTATCATCATTCTTTTTAACTTAATAACCATACCATAAAAATAACATCATTATGTTTAAGCCAAACTGAAGACTTTTATTAATTAATTTTAAAGCCTAAAATTTTAGATTATCTTCAAAAAAATAATTACTTAAAAACATTTAAGTCCGATATTACTTACGTTTATTTAAATTTTGCATTAGTAAGCATTAAAAAATTCATAATAAAAGTTTAAGCTTTTTATATGCTTTTTCAAAAACTGATGAAATATAAAAATATATTACTTCACAAAAATTACTTTTCTGTTTACATTTTGAAGATAAATCTTTAGCATAAACAACCAGATATTTTGATTTTATATTTTGTATAAAAGTAAAAAAAATAAAGTGACATGAAATTTTTTAACAATTCAACTTTTTTTAAACAATAAACATTTGGTGAGAATATATTTTTACATTAAATTAGAGTTAAAGAATTTTATACAAATATAAAAACTTTTGTCCGTTATTTTTTGAAAATGAAATTTTAATACAGAAGTACAGAAGTTTTATTAATATTGCGAATGAATAGATATTTATGTATTGGTGGATAAGCTTATATTGCAACATTTAGGGAATGCATCAATAGTGTGTAGAAATTAAAATTAAACACATTTTATCCTTTGTTTTTTTAATTTTAATATAAAAATCTCAAATTTTTTGTTTTTAACAAAAATATTGTATACAAAAAATTAATTCTCAGATCAGTGAATGATAAGTTAAAATTCTTTTTAGAAAATTTGTTATAACTATTGAAGCAGATGATCTGATGCTCAGATCCTGCTTCACAGCCCACATCCAATCTTCTACCACCTAACTGTATTCAAACCCGCCTTTACGCACACATATACATAGCTAATAATATATATATTTCTTTTAGTTAGTATTATAACATAAATCACATTAACACGTATGTATTTTAATTTAAAAATATTTTATTTAATAATATTCTCATGTATATACAGGTGTAAATAATAAATATCTATATATTTCAGTGTAGGAGATTGCGAATAAATTAAGTTATATTATATATATATATAAAGTATTATATATGAAACTTATTATTTTTTCATATATAATTTTGTAGCCAAAAATGATGCAATCTTGTTAAGGAGTCTCTCGAAAAACAATTACCTGGAAGACCCCTTAGATTAAAGTAAAAGATTACGAATTGGTAATAATAAAATAAACCCATTAGTGGAAATTGCCCATGCTAGCTTGTTTTAAAATCATAAGATATATTTTAAAACAATCATTCAAGAAACTGATAACAAACTTGCATTGTTTCAAACATCTTACTAGATAAGAGTATCCAGTCAAACTATTCCAAATGAAACTTAAGTGCTTAAACTGCCTCAGGTCCAGCAGTAGTTGCTAAGTTACAGCTTCAAAATAAAAGTATATATACTGCTGGATTTGAATACACAGGAGAAAGACCACTAAATAACTATGTCATTATACATATTCCATGCCAGTTTTAATTCTCACACATTGTGTCATGAGTAGGGGAAATTTCACCTTTTCCCTCCATTCTAATATGCTGTTCCCATGAACGAAGCTCTGCATCCCATACCAATGAACTTTATGTATTTTCCAGTGAAAATGAAATGCTAATTCTCAAATAATAATGCTACCCTAGATCTAGTGAAACAATACTGATGGACTGAGTCCTAGTGAAATCACTCTTCTAAATAAGCAAGGTAAAAGAACTTTGACTGCTTATAATCCGTAAATCCTGCCTTCTCTGTAATATTTATATATTAATCACCTATTTTAAATGTCTTCAAAATATGTATTCGTATAACTCTATATAACCAATCTATATTAAGCCTCCTATAAAATGCTTTTCCTTTTCTTTTATTTCCAAGCAGCAAATAATTCTCATTTAGATTTATGTATGTATATTTTAAAATAAATGCCAATAGTATTCTAAAATCGCAAGCATATAATTTATTTTTGTTTCCCCACCCATCATTTACTGGGTAAATAATTTATAATTGGATCAAAACAAGTCTTATTCGACTTGCCCAGGTGCTCGCGATTTTAGATAAATAAACTAATTATATTTTTATGTTTTCTGTAGAAAAACAGATTAACATCTGTTTTTTTTTTCACATTTTCCTTCCTAAATAATGTGCTATCTTTTATTCTTAAATTATATTATATATGTAAAACCCATCTTAGCTATTACCACCATCCACTTATTTTGTAATAATTTATATATTTTCACAAGGGCATTGTTTAACCAAAATTGAGATTTATTAAATGTATGGGAAGTAATGAATAATATTAAGTACCATAATGTAAAGGGGGAGGGGGATCGTAAGATATTAGTTTTATATTTAAGTATAATTATTATCCATGTTTGCTTAATGAAGCCATATCATTACGCTGAATATTTCATAATTTATGGGCAATAAATATGTTTCGATAATCTTTAATCTTTAGAATTATGTTTATATTATATTATTAAGTGTTACATGCATAAAGGTCACTTCATTTATATATATGTTCATGCTTCTTTCTCACATGGAGGTATTTGCTCAGTCGAGCCCATCATCATTCTCAATGTCCTTAAACCAGGCTGTAAAATTACCCTGGGGACATACTTGGTCATATGTGGCATACTTTATATGGGGAGAGATCTGGGAAACCAGCCCAATAAAGTCATTGCTGACCACTCTTCATCATCCATGATTCGCCTCTACATCATTCCAGGGAATCTTGGACTCTTTCGTTCGTCAAACTGACCCTGCCTATGTTTGCAAAGGAAATCGGTTCACTTCGTTATTAAAAATACATGAAGCACACTCCAGGATCCATAATTGGACCAACCTAATCAGCTGCCATGCACGCACCACTTATCAGTGTCTTATTAGTCTCCCAGAAATAGTCATAAGCCGTAATGAGATGATTTCTTTAAACAGAATATTTCCATTAGTTTAATATATATATTAATGTGAGAGATTTAGTATCATTTATATAATTATTCATTACCCACCCTGTGCATTCATTATCTATAACCCCAATTAACCATGATATTGAATATAACCAAATGTAATATCTGCTTATAAAATTATTATCGTTTTAAATTAAGTAAATGCTCTTTTCATCTCTGGGGGTGTAATAGCATTCTAGTAATGTATTCCAATAGCACTAATTCATTAAATCACACATATATATATTATTGGCATAGCCGCAAATCTTATGTTATCGTTAAGATGAATCAAACACATATATATATAGTACTTGCGAGGCTCATGTCAGGTAAATAACCTGACATAATTTTGTTATTAATAAATCTTAAATATATATATTAAACTCGAACCATTGCTTTCTTTTAGTTAAGTTCATATATTAAGTTATTACTTATGCTCAATTTGACTAGATGATCTCCACTCAATACATAATTAATATGCTAGGTCACGAGCCTTCATTGCTCATAAAATACAGCTAGTTATGAAGTTAATCTGTCATATAAGTTTAGCCTAGAGTCTTTTTGTGTCTCCGATGACTGATGCCGGTGGTGAGAAGTAAATTAAGTCGATGTCATCGGGATTGTTGCTCATAATGTTATAGATCTTGGAAATAGGCAAATAGGGCAGAGTTCATGAGTGTTCCTGACCTGTGTATCTTGTGCATGATTGGATTCAACATACTTTTGCCTAGATGCTAGATCTTGTTACGTGAACATACAAATCTGACTGGCACAGATTTTTTTATTTTCTCCAGTTTGGCACATCAATGTAGGGCTTCAAATACAAACACCCATATACCTGAGATAGTAGTAGATAGTGATAGATATAACATATGTTTTTTTTTTTTAAAAAAAAATTTTTTGAAAATTTTTTTTTGAAAATTTTTTTTCCCCGACACCCAGCTTAAAATTTTTTTTGAATATTGGTACACACTCCTTGTAAGTCATTGTTAATATAAATATAAATAATTTTCTTTCAGTATATATATATATATATATATATATATATATATATATATATATATATATATATATATATATATATATATATATATATATGTTTCAAGTAAATAGTATGTCATATACTCAGTCTTTTTTCCACATAAAAGTTTAAAAAGTTTTTCGTTTTCACGAACCTATAAAATAAAATAGTGGCAGTTTTTTTTTTCTTTTTTCATGTATATGATTTGATAATAATAGTGTTATATAATGTTTTATTCCATGTCCATAAATATTCATTACATGTATAGTTCTCGTGAGTTTTTTTAAAAGAAGTAAAGAGAAGTAACAGCTTTTAAGGGGCTTTTACTTTAATATTAATTAAACATAAAGAAGTGTTTTCCCATATAATGTTTATAGTTTTCCTATACATATAAGTTTCCAGTGATATAAAAATAGTGATAGCTTTTAAGGGGCTCTCATTTTTATAAAATAAAATGTGTTTTTTTCAAAGAAGTGAATAAGCTGTTATATAATGTTTTTTCTTGGTAATAAACGTGAAATTACATGCAGGATATCCGTAAATAAAATAGTGGTAGCTTTAAGGGGCCTCCACAGTTATAATAAAGTAAAAAGTATGTTTTAAATAGTGTTTTATATATATATAAAAGTTCCCATAAATGATTTTAAATAACAAAGTATTTTCGAGTTTACAGTATGTAATAAAATAGTGATAGCTTTTAAAGAGTTTTTCACATTTAAAATAAAAAGATAGTAAAGAAGTGTGTACGATATAGAATAATAATATTGAGATATATAATAATTTTTTTTCCATTTTAATAAATATTTTAATAAATAAATATAATATGCCCAAGTTTTGAAATGTGCGCTAAATAATAATATATAATTTTTCATAAATGCTTTAAATAATGATGTTCTATATAATTTTTTATAAACGTTTCAAATAATAATAGTTCCAAGTCTGAGGAATTAAATTAGTGACAGCTTTTAAGGGGCTTTTGCATTTAAAGATAAAAAGATAGTAAAGTAGTGTATGTGCTAAATAATATATAATGATTTTTTCTAAATGTTTTAAATAATGGTGTTAAATATAAAAATTTTTTTTCCTTGTTAATACATCTTTTAAATAAATATTTTAAATTTATAATATGTCCAAGTCTGAGAGAGTTAAATAAGCGACAGCTTTTAAAATGCTTTCACTGTTAAAAATAATAAAAAAGATTCTAAATAATCGCAAATGTGCAGATTTTTTTTTTTGAAATGTTTTTAATAATATTCATGCGTATATAACGGTCGTAAATCAATGAAACAAATAAAATAATGACAGTTTGTGTTACACTTTCAGTCTCTTATATATGTAAACATGTGCTAAAGCCATAATGTTTTTTCTGTTAAAGCAGTGAATGTATAACTATTTAAGTATAGATCTTAGAAAAGTATACAACCCAATAATAGCGGATCATCTGGTCAGAACATATAGCCCTATCCCTTTGACTGGTGCCTGGTAGCAATACCACTATAAATTTGCCAATAGGTGATCGAGTTATTTAGAATAAAAAAAAGTTTAAAAGCAATGATTCATAATAAAAGTTATATAGAGTTGTTTTTCTCCCCAAAATATGTGTATCAAGTGCATCAATGCAGTCGTTAATCAATCATTTTGTTAAGATGTTTCAGGTGCTGAAGAACAACTCCAAAAACAGACCATGAAAGAAGACATAAAGAAGGCCAGGTAGAAGTCATAATAATTTTTATGATATACTTTGCATTAAAGAGCTAAATAGTAAGTAATCAGTATAGATATATATGTTTCACAGTAAAAACTAGATCTAGAAATAATTAATATTAAGAAATAAAAGGGTAGGATAGTGATCATTATTTAAATAAATATGAATTAAATATGGGAGTGGGATAATAGAGCAAGGGAGAAAGTGTAGAATGGGGGGAGGAGAAGCTGGATGGATAGAACATGATGACATGGATATGCAATGATAAATGATTTAGGACTATAATAAATTGTATATATTATACCATAGTTTTTTATATTATTTTATTAACCAAGCAGTTTTTTTTGAAGACAGTGAAAACTTTTCCAGTGATCTAGCAGAGAGGGTATTCTATCATAAATGAAAGTCATAAAATTCCTAATACAGCAGAGAGGGTATTCTATTATAAATGAAAGCCATAAATTTGTAATATAGCAGAGAGAGTTAGGATATTTAGTATAAATGTTGAGTCAAAACAAGATAGCACTCTGACAGAGTAAAACTAAAAATTTTCTTCAGATACATTGCCAATCCAAAGTTGTTCTTTAGTTACCTGGACATCAAGTAAAAGCTTTTTTTTCTTTTTTTAAACATTTTTTTCAGTTTTTTCGGTAAGTTTGGGAAAATGAAGCAGATGATCTGATGCTCAGATCCTGCTTCACAGCCCACATCCAATCTCCTACAACCTAGCTGTATTCAAAACTGCCTTTATGCACGTATATACATAGCTAATGATATATATATTTCTTTTGGTTAGTATCATAACATAAATCACATTAACGCGTATGTATTTTAATTTAAAAATATTTTATTTAATAATATTCTCATGTATATATGGGCATAAATAATAAATATCTATATATTTCAGTGTAGGAGATTGCGAATAAATTAATAGTTATATTATATATATATATAAGGTATTACATATGAAACTTATTATTTTTTCATATATAATTTTGTAGCCAGAAATGATGCAATCTTATTAAGGAGTCTCTTGAAAAACAATTACCCGGAAGACCCCTTAGATTAAAGTAAAAGATTACGAATTGGTAATAATACAATAAACCCATTAGTGGAAATTGTCCATGCTAGCTTGTTTTAAAATCATAAGATATATTTTAAAACAATTGTTCGAGAAACTGATAACAAACTTGCATTGTTTCAAACATCTTACTAGATAAGAGTATCTGGTCAAACTATTCCAAATGAAACTTAAGTGCTTAAACCGCCTCAGGTCCAGCAGTAGTTGCTAAGTTACAGCTTCAAAATAAAAGTATATATACTGCTGGATTTGAATACACAGGAGAAAGACCACTAAATAACTATGTCATTATACATATTCCATGCCAGTTTTAATTCTCACACATTGTGTCATGAGTAGGGGAAATTTCGCCTTTTCCCTCCATTCTAATATGCTGTTCCCATGAACGAAGCTCTGCATCCCATACCAATGAACTTTATGTATTTTCCAGTGAAAATGAAATGCTAATTCTCAAATAATAATGCTACCCTATATCTAGTGAAACAATACTGATGGACTGACTCCTAGTGAAATCGCTCTTCTAAATAAGCAAGGTAAAAGAACTTTGACCGCTTATAATTCGTAAATCCTGCCTTCTCTGTAATATTTATATGTTAATCACCTATTTTAAATGTCTTCAAAATATGTATTCATATAACTCTATATAACCAATCTATATTAAGCCTCCTATAAAATGCTTTTCCTTTTCTTTTATTTACAAGCGGCAAATAATTCTCATTCAGATTTATGTATGTATATTTTAAAATAAATGCCAATAGTATTCTAAAATCGCAAGCATATAATTCATTTTCGTTTTCCCACCCATCATTTACTGGGTAAATAATTTATAATTTGATCAAAACAAGTCTTATTCGACTTGCCCAGGTGCTTGCGATTTTAGATAAATAAACTAATTATATTTTTATGTTTACTGTAGAAAAACAGATTGACATCTGTTTTTTTTCACAATTTTCTTCCTAAATAATGCGCTATCTTTTATTCATAAATTATATTATATATGTAAAACCCATCTTAGCTATTACCTCCACCCCCTTATTTTGTAATAATTTATATATTTTCACAAGGGCATTGATTAACCAAAATTGAGATTTATTAAATGTATGGGAAGTAATGAATAATATTAAGTAACATAATGTAAAGGGGGAGGGGGATCTAAGATCTTAGTTTTATATTTAAGTATAATTATTATCCATGTTTGCTTAATGAAGCCATATCATTATGCCAAATATTTCATAATTTATGGGCAATAAATATGTTTCGATAATCTTTAATCTTTAGAATTACGTTTATATTATATTATTAACTGTTACTTGCATAAAGGCCACTTCATTTATATATATATGTTCATGTTTCTTTCTCACATGGAAGTATTCGCTCAGTCGAGTCCCATCGTCATTTTCAATGTCCTTAAACCAGGCTGTAAAACCACACTGGGGACATACTTGGTCGTATGTGCATACTTTATATGGGGAGTGATCTGGGAAACCAGCCCAATAAAGTCATTGCTGACCCCTCTTCATCATCCATGATTCACCTGTACGTCATTCCAGGGAATCTTGGACTCTTTCATTCATCAAACCGACCCTGCCTACATTTGCAGAGGAAATTGGTCCACTTCATTATTAAAAATTCATGAAGCACACTCCAGGATCCATAATTGGACCAACCCAATCAGCCACCATGCACGCACTGCTTTTCAGTGTCTTATTAGTCACCCAGAAATAGTCATAAGCCGTAATGAGATGATTTCTTTAAACAGACATATTTCCATTAGTTTAATATACGTATTAATGCGAGAGATTTAGTATTGTTTATATAATTATTCATTACCCACCTCGCCCATTCGTTATCTATAACTCCAATTAACCA
The DNA here is from genome assembly GCA_028023455.1 of Epiperipatus broadwayi. Taxonomy (NCBI): domain Eukaryota; kingdom Metazoa; phylum Onychophora; class Udeonychophora; order Euonychophora; family Peripatidae; genus Epiperipatus; species Epiperipatus broadwayi. Next base: position 15,946,342 of record JAQFVV010006209.1, read on the forward strand.
TAATATTGAATATAACCAAATGTAATATCTGCTTATAAAATTATTATCATTTTAAATTAAGTAAATGCTTTTTCGTCTCTGGGTGTGTAATAGCATTCTAGTTATGTATTCCAATAGTGCTAATTCATTAAATTACACACACATATATTATTGGCATAGCCGCAAATCTTATGTTATCATTAAAGATGAATCAAACACATATATATATATAGTACTTACAAGGCTCATGTCAGGTAAATAACCCAATATAATTTTGTTATTAATAAATCTTAAATATATGTATATTAAACTCGAACCATTCCTTTCTTTTAGTTAAGTTCATATATTAAATTATTACTTATGCTCAATTTGACTAGATGATCTTTGCTCAATACATAATTAATATGCTAGGTCATGAGCCTTCATTGCTCATAAAATATAGCTAGTTATTAAGTTCATATATCATATAATTTAGCCTAGAGTCTTTTTGTGTCTGCAATGACCGATGCCAGTGGTGAGAAGTAAATTAAGTCGATGTCATCAGGATTGTTGCTCATAATGTTATAGATCTGGGAAATAGGCAAATAGGGAAGAGTTCATGAGTATTCCTGACCTGTGTATCTTGCGCACAATTGGATTTGAGGTACTTTTGCCTAGATGCTAGATCTTGTTACGTGAACATAGAAATCCGACCAGCACACTATTAAACTGTAATTCTCTGTAATTATATATCAATTTTTACTTCTTTTCTTAAACTGTAATGCATTATTTTTTCTTTTAATATTAGTTAATGTGATAGATTAAATTCATCATCATATTAAGGTATGTTGAGCATGTAAACATAAATTCATTCCTAACTTGCTTTGAAGTAAAAATATAGGCAGTACAAGCTTCTCTCACAAAATTAAACCAATTAGCTTTACTCTCAATGATTTTTTTTGCTTGATGATAATGATATATCAATATCTAATTCTATGTATAAAATAACACTGCTCATTTATATAGCTCCACCTCAATGGCTAATCAAAACATGTTTTTCATAATTCAAAAGTCAACTTCCTTTCTTTGCTCTCCCCAAAATATGTTGATCTTTTCCATTTTTCAAAATACTGCTTTAATTAACTTTCTTATATATCTCATAGTTATTGCTTATTTGCACAACAACTATTTGAGATAGTCAAGCATTGGTGGTGGAGAAGTCAGTGACAGCAGCTTTACATGCAGTTGTCTCAGGTTAGCGGATTCACTTCCTGGCTGGTGCTGTGACACATGAGAAAAAAAACTATTTGAGATAAATAGTTGGTATTTTACTTTGATATAAATACATCAATCACAAAAGATATTACAACATTTCTTGTAATTTTTTTCATTCTTGGTTGAAACAAATTCATGCCATATTTTGTTACATAACTTCAACATTTTACTTTCAAAAACATATATTTATTAATATATATGTTGACTGACTATCATTCTCTGTTTAAAATGGTATAAGACCTTTATTCTTGAATGATGTTCATGCTCAGATATTGAATTATGATATAATAAAATCCTCTTATAACTTTCTATTATACAAACTTCTGGATTTATTCCAATTTTAATTATACATCTTTTACATATTATTTATTATATAAATAAAATGTTAGTAGTTTTTAAAAAAATAAATATATTGCTATATACCTCTCTGTTTTAATATTACACATTTATTGAACATGTTTATATTTTTAATTGTATTGAGTTTAAAATACTATAATGGAATAAAGACCATCTGCCAAGATATTTACAAAAATGTACACGTACACTTGTACTACATTTTATATTCATTATTTTTTTATTACTTTTCTCTAATATTAAAAGAAAATATATTTAATAACTTTATCAGGCTTGGTTTTTATTTATTACAACAAATTCTGAATCAATATCTGATATTGAATCCAGTTGCATTTGAAATTTTATTTATCTAATCACAATATATAAATCTGTATTTGGTAGACATTCAGCAAAATGATTTGAAAAAAAAATCAGTCATATTTTAGAAATATTACAGACAACATACTAATTAAATAATGTAATTGTGGGAAAGTTGGTCATTCATGTGGAAATGTTAGTGAGCATAGTGTTGAGTGAATTTAATATTTTTTGTTTAAAATTTAACTGTCAAATGCTACTCAGGATGATATGCATTGCCACAAAATGGCTATAGCTATTATGTATTTTTATCAATATTGGTGTATTGACTGTTATAGAGTTTTTTCCAGACTATTTTGATAATTGTATTTATTTTATCTGATATTATATATATATATATTGCATTAAATATTTTTCATAGATAATTATTTTAATAAAAAACTGAAATAAGGAGATTTTAACCATGTAAACAAAGATAACATTTGTCTTTGATGTTGCTAGGAAATGATCAATTATTACTAATTGACAATTCTCCTGAAGCCAAACAAATTTTCCGCATTAACATATAACAGCTTTTTGTTGGGTTTTTTTTATTGAAGTAAAAAAGGTATATATATATTCAACATTTTATAATTTTCAGGACCAATGAACATCTTTTAGCACTGTATTTATGAAATTTAATTAACTAATTCACATTATGTAATTATTTCATTTATTTTTAACAAATAAAAATGACACCACTTCTAATCTCTTTTTGAGTTTCTATTTATAAAACAAGAATGAAAAATGACATTTGTGAATTTCAACCTTCCTTCACAGAGATTCAGGCTGTAATAACATCTCTATAAATGAGTGCTGAAGCTTGCATACATCATGGTCCCTATTTAACCTTTTAATAAAAATTGAAAAAATGGAAGTTATTTTATCTGATAAGAACTGTTAGGTAATGATAGAATGTGAAATAGTTAATTTAATTTAATAAACTTAATGCCAGAAGATTTCCATTCACTTCTAAAATTATCTATATATTGTACATATTGAAATTTGAAATAAATTTCAATATGTGGTATAATGTCAATTGTAAAAAAAAAATTGTTTTGATTTTAATAGTGAATATATTAATCTGGAAAGCAATGGATTATGTTGCTATGACAAATATAATATTGGATTAATTCTAGTATAAAAATGTGTGGATTCGTTTTATTCATTATAAAATGAATGTGTAAATAAAAAAGTTTATAATCTTGATAAAATTAATTTTTCACTTTATTATATGTATTTTGGTTATTGCATTCACAAATAATACATATAAATATTTAATGTCTCAAACATGTCTGTTATTTTATATGTATAATATTGTGTTGAAAAATATGGATAAAAAGTATATTTTCATTGTAGTATAAAAGAATGTAGTCCTAATTGCTTAGTTTATGTTGGAGTGAAAAGATACTATTTGTATTTTAAGAGGTAAATATTGTATGTTATATCTAGTAATTATAAAATATTTTTGTTAATTTGTCATTATTATTATGAAATAAGAGTTTTATTTATGGGGTGGTGTCTGAATTTGATCAAAGAGTTAATATGGAGCAATGTTATAGTTTTTCTGACATCAATTAAAACATTTTATAAATAAGTCTAAACAGTTTAAACGCATTCTCTCATATCTTGGCTTAAATAGAGGTGAATCTAAGTCCCTTCATGTAAATTTTTATTTATTTATTTTTAAAAGTAAATAATTATCAAATGGAGAGAATAATAGGGTGAAAGTAATAGTATTCATTCATTAACTGAGCAGGATTATTGGGAATTTGTAAGATGCAGCAATTTATTGAAAGACTGAAAATAAATTTATAGCATTTAAAAACCATTGGAGTATTTCTTTGAATTGAAACAAAATATTATCTCATTTTCAGTGATGAAGGCTAAACTCTGACAACATAAAATTTTCACAGGGTTTATCTTGACCTGCCAATATAATTTTATGAAATTAATGTATTATTTATACACAAGATATAAATTGACTCAAATTCCCTCACTTTGTCATGGATGAAACTAGTGTCTGGTAACTTGTAATATTTTATGAATAAGATACTTCTTAAAAAATAATATTTACATTGTATGACCATGGATATAAACTAGTGTTTGTACACTGATAATATCATAGATCAAATACCTGATAAATGAAAGAATAATTTGAATATTTGGAAAATAATGGAATTAATAAAATGTGCTTCAAATCTAATAGATTTTTGTGATATTTCTACTTTTTTTGGAATAACAAAACGTCATCAGATTGTGGCATAAAAAATAGATATTATAACTATAGTACTATTTTGGAAATGTCATATCTGAGAACAACTGATCAGATCATTTGTTAATATATATATATATATATATATATATATATATATATATATATATATTATTGTTATTGAGCAGTAAGTAACTGAAGCTTACGATGATCATAAGCTTCAGCTACTTCTGATTCAGTTACATAATCTGTATTATTTACTTATTCATATCGAATGGTATAAGATATAAATGGTCGTATAATTTAAAATAAGTAATGATTTATATTTCATAACTTAGTAATTATTATTTTAATTTAAAAAAATATTTATCTCCTTTTATATTGATAATAAATTAACTCCAAGTATTTATTTTTAGTTTATTCTCTTAGAACAACCTGAATGAATAGGTAGATTCATCTTTAGCATATTTTTATTTTATTAACTATTTTTTATATATGAACATTAAGAATTTCCTTGACTCTCTAATATTTTAAAAACTGCATATGCATTTCAACATGTTTGTGTTACATAAATATACATTGTAGACTTAGCATTTTAGAGGTGAAGTTTAATGAACAATTACTTATTTAATTTTAAAAAAATTAATATTAACTGAAAACCTATTGCATAAATATAATCGGATAATATGTATATATTTCAAATGTTTATTTGTGTGTGTATATATATATATATATTGTAATGGGCACATACGTACGTTACATTGTTTTTTTATTAGTAAACATGAAAAGAATAAAAGTTCGCAAATAAAACTTCCTTTTTAAGAATTAAAAATTGAAAATTAAAATTCTATACTAAACTCATATATATAAAATCGCACAGATAAAAAAAAATTATTAAAATAAAACTTTATTAAAAAAAAGAAAAAGTATTTTAAAACTAAATTGTCAGTAAAGATTTAAAGATAAAAATATATCGTAAGTTTGTACAAAACAAATTAATTAATGTTATTGAAAAAATGGAAATGATTAATTTAATTAGTCAAATGTAAACTAGCCTTGGGCATTTAATTGTATAAGCAATGGTCAGATAAGAGAGAAAAACAATGGAATCGGACCTCAGTGAAAAGACCATCACATCGATGATGTAATGTCAATTGAATCCTTAAAATTAATATAAAAGGAAAAGTTTGGAAATTATTAGTTAGCTATTAAAAGAGGACAATGGTGTTATGTGTTAGTGCGGAGTTGAAGGAGAAGGGATTGAAAAGATGCACTCTTCAATCCCTTCAGTTTTGCTAAAAAAGAAAGAGAAATGACATCGTTTTCTACATTAAGGACCAGCTAAAGTAAAGACCTCCGGATAAATAAAAAACAACGGCTAACTGGATACAAATATCTTCAGTACAGAGTGGGAATTCCCATTCAGAATTACAAACAACTACAAATTATGGACCCTTTAAAATCATAAGAACTTTATATTCATTTGAAAACATAGAACTCTAACTTCTAAACCTTTTAGTAAATAATACAAATAGAATCCTATCTGACCAACATAAATTAATATTAATAATGTCATTTGATGTATTGTTTTTTATTTAAAATTGTTTCCATTTATTTTTTTGTTCTTTTAAGTTTTTATTATGATTTTTGTTTTTCGTTAGACTAAATTACATAAATGTTAAACTTTAGTCAGGTGTAAATGGCTATATAGATTTGTAAAGTTATATTAGGGGAGGGTAATCTCAGGTTATTTGTTTCATGGTTGAATTGGGTCAATGAATTGGATATATTGATGTAATTAGTAGATGTAATTCAAGATTCGCTATGGGCAGAATCGCTTTATATGCCGCACACTTCTGTTTTGCCTATGGAAGGGATTGTAAGATGTAGAACACTGTTCCTTTCTATGGAGTTTTTTTTATTGCTCTTCTTGTTAGATAGATGTAGTATTCCTATCTGATGAGAGGCAATTTCTTCTCTTAACCTTTGTGCTGCGGTATTTCATATTACATTGAATGCATCAATATATCAGATGAATTGACATTAGTTTGACTGCAAACTTTTGGCCTAAGGTTAAATGATAAAATATTTTTTTTCAAATGCAAATCTATGTAGTCTATTCATACTCAACACTTTAAATAAAAATGCATTAAAATTAAGTTGGGTATGGAAGTTGCATGGATTTGTAATTGGTTAATTATGTTTTTGGTTTTCATATTTGATCAAAATATATAGACATTCAGTAAATAATGATACCTTACAGTGAGTATCTAAAATGTATTTATTCAGATGTCTTTTAAGTTATTGGTGTCACTGTGGTATTTTATGATGAATACCAGTGGGTTTCTTATATTCCCTATGCAATTGATGGTATCAATGATTTTGTATTTTGATCATTTATGTTTACTTTGAAATGTTTTTGACCGTGTAATCTATGTAACCGATCTATACTCAACATTTATAAAACAAACTTTTATAAATCCATCTGTGCGAACTTATAATAATATAAAAATTAAAACGTAAATTAAAATCTAAAAATAAAAGTTAAAAATAATGTTAAATGTTAAAGTAAACATACTAAAATAATAATGTTAAATTTTGTTTATATATGTGCGTAAATAAATGTTTGTGTGTATAATTACTGGCAGTGGTTTATTTTATTCTTTTTTAAAAATATTCTTAGATAGGAATTTATTATCAAATATAAATCTCTGCTATTTCACCAAGTTAGTGGCATGGGCTAATGACCAGACTCAACCAATATAAAAATAAATAATTTTTTTTGAACTTACGTATCTGCCTACTTTATAAATTTTTCTAGGTTCAAATGCCTAGATGGTGCCCTATAGTGCAGATGATGTTAAGTCAAATTCTCCAGATCATTACAATATATATATATATGATTTTAATTTATATCCATTTGTTAATAAATTTTGAATTATTTTAAGACAAGTAAACTTATTTGTTTGTCATTCAATTTTACAATGTAAATTTATTCGTTAATATTACTTGGATAAGATACAATTCACAAATAGATTATACAATATAATTCTTTAGAGGCAGTTACAAAAAAGTTCAAATGTCCATCCACAGGATAAGTAAGAGTTTATAATTATATATCAATTTCTTTGTATGAATTTAATGTTTATTATCTGACAAGGTATATATTTTTATATAGTGATATATTAATTGATTTGACCTTAAATACATAAGAAGTAGTTTCAAGCTACTTGTAATTATATTGCTGTTTACAAGTAATAATTATATGGAGACCAAGAGTATATCTGAATTGATTTGATGATTGATAAAAGTACAAATATGGTAATTATTGCAGCTGACTAAAGTAATTGCAATCAGATATTTACATACTTTCTTTGTTTTAAGCTATTATTGATTAAAGTGTATATTATATTAAATTATTATTCAGCTGTAAATATAATTTTCTTTAGTTATGGAGAGTTGGTAATAAATATATATTCATCATCATCATCATAATCATCAACCATTATCAATCCACTGCAGAATGAAGGTCTCTCCAAGTTCAATCCATTTTTTTCTATCTTTAGTTTCTTCCTCCACATCATCTTGGCACACTTTTTTATTTCATCCATCCATCTCACATGTGGTCTCTTTCTGGGTCTTTTACAATCTCTTGGAATCCAGTTTAAAATTTCAATTGTCCACCTATTATCATCTTTTCTAGCAATATGTCCAGACCAACTCCACTTCAGTCTTTTAATTTTTTCAATGAGGTCAATAACACTGGTTTGTTCTCTTACCCATACATTGCATTTTCGATCTCTTCTTGTTACTCCCAACATAACTCTCTCCATACTACTTTGAGTGGTCTGAAGTCTCTGTATTGCTCTACTATTAAATGTCCAAGTCTCAGATCCATAAGTAAAAACTGGCAAAACACATTTATTAAAAACCTTCCTTTTCAAACACATAGACATATTTTCTTTTAGTATCAAGTTATTTCTACCAAAAGCACTCCAACCAAGTTTAATTCTATGAGTAATTTCATTCATTATGTTTCCATCTGTATTAATAATCTGACCAAGGTATTTGTAACTGTTAACTTCTTCTAACTCATCATAATCAATCTTTATTTTCATATTTTGAGAAAATCTATTAATCATTACTTTAGTCTTTTTAACATTTATCTTTAGTCATACTTTCCTACTTTCATCTCGTCACTCCTGCAACATTTCCTGTAGCTTCTAAGCATTATTTGCAAAAAGAACTACATCATCTGCAAAATCTAAATGATTTAAATAATCTCCATTTACTTTCACTCCTTTAGCTTCCCATTTTAATACACAAAATACTTCTTGCAGCACTGCTGTTAAAAGTTTTGGAGATATGGAGTCACCCTGTCTTACACCCTTCTCAATGTTGACTTTCCTACTATCATTATGTAATCTAATTGTTGCTGTTGCATTTTTATAAATATTCTTTAAAATATGACAATATTCTGGATCTACACCTTGATGATCCAATGCTTTAATCACTGAAGAAATGTTTATAGAATCAAATGCCTTTTTATAATCTAAAAATCCTAAGCATAATGGCAACTCATATTTATTTGTTCTTTCTATAACTTCTCTCAATACCTGGATATGATCTACTGTACTAAAACTACTTGTAAATCCAGATTGTTCTCTTGGTTGGTGGAAATCCAGTGTTTTCTGTAGATGAGTTGTAATTATCTTAGTAGAAATTTTGTATAAAACTGATAAAAGACTGATGGGTCTGTAATTTCTAATATCTTCTTTATCACCTTTTTTAAATATTAATATTAATACTGCATTCTTCCAATCATCTGGTACATCTTTATCATTTAGACATTTGGTATATAACTTTGCTAAAAAAATTTCTAATTCTTCACCTGCTTCTTTTAATATATCAATTATAATTCCATCATTACCTGGAGCCTTCTCTTTCTTCATAAATTTAATTGCATGTCTCACTTTCTTATTCAAAATTCTGGGCAATTCTGAAGATATAATAGTTATAGGAGACACTTATTCTTTATTACTATATAATTCTTGATATAAGTCGTCTACACATTTCATGATGTCATCTCTCTTTTTAGTAATAATGCCATCTTTTTTCTTATTATAGATATAAATTTCCTACTGATACCAAAATGTTGTTTTACAGTCTTTAGACTTTTATGCTTTTCTACAGCTTATCTTGCTAGTTCACAATTATACTTTCTTATATCATTTTCAACTCTTTTCCACACAATTTTACAAAATTCGAAATATTCAATCTTTTTTAATGCATCATTGTTGTATATTGTCATATTCCTTCTCTTCTCTAGAGTGACTTGCTTTAATTATATTTAAAGTTCATTGATTCAAATCATGAATTCAGTTTAGATATTAAATTTTAATATTAAAATTTGATTATACACTAATAATGTTTCATATGTTTTCATAATTATAGTTTAAATTTAAACGTTTAAAAACTTAGTTTTTTTAAACTGAAGAAGAATTGGATATGATTTGTCTATTGTATTTGAATAAGCATCAAATAGAAATTTATTGTTTATTTTGTATATTGATGTGATTGGATATTATAAATTTTATTGTTAACTAACAAGATGATTGTATTATATAATATTGTAAGATGATAATTAAAAAAGCAAGTCATATATAATGTGACATTACTTTTGAAGATCTTGTAGTTACAAAAATGCACATAAAGACCGTACTAATAGCTCAAACAAGCTCGTAATAAACAAGTGCAGTGTGAGAAATATTTAAAATCTCTATCTAGAACACTCTCATCTTCAGACCATGGTTTCAAGCTTATGGCCCATGTCAGTGAAGAGTATCCAAATATTCTAGCTCTCCACTGACATGGGCCATAAGCTCGAAACCATGGTCTGGAGATGAGAGTGTTCTGGATAGAGATTTTAAATATTTTCTCATACTGCACTTGTTTATTTCGAGCTTGTTTGAGCTATTGGTATGCTCTCTATGTGCATTATTGTAAGACAGTGAAAGTGGAGAGATATGTTATATTAATTGATTTTGTATTATTATTGAGTATTTACTCTTATTATAATTGACTTAATTAATAAGAGCATATTGGTCTTAGTAGAATAGCATGATCAATTTAGCATTATATTTTATTTTATTTAGTTATAATTATAAATCTATTATTATAAATCACTGAAAATTTTGAAATTATTAAAGCAGAATTCAACCTTTGATAATGCACTATTTCTTAAATATTATAAATCTCCATGCACTCAAGCAATTTACTTATATTTCTAAACTCTTACTGGTGGGTAAGTGCATCGAGATTTATAATATTCAAGAAATAGCATATTATTGGAGGTTGTCTTCTGATTTAATAATTTCAAAATTTTCAACACTTTATAATAAAAGATTTACATTTATAAGTTCTATAAGTCTAATTGTAGTGGTTAAAAATAAGACACTGTCTTTCTCCTGCTTTAGGTTAACTTAATTTGTACAATTCAATATTTGATTATAACATATCACCATAGACTCAAGCCTTGATTTAAGAATGGCCAGTGAGAGTTGGTGTGTATACAAATACGTTCTAAACTTACGTGACCCACTTAAGTTTTTAAACTCTTACTGGCGGCGAGTGCGCAGAGATTTATAATATTTAAGAAATAATGTATTACTTGAGATTGATTTCTGCCTTAATAATTAGTTATAATTAGAAATTAATTAGTGAACTTTGTTTAGATATCACTGATAATTTAGATTTGTAAGGCATATCAAATTATTATTCTATCCATCCATAAATCATTTAGTTTAAATATAAATATACATAACGGTTAACATTTAGTATAAGTTTGTATTATTATAAAGTGTTTTGAATCATAAGAAATATTAAAGTTTATCTGTATAATTTTTTGTCATTATTTTTATTTTATTATAAATGATTTACACAATAGGCATAGATAATTGTTTATAAGATTATATGGTGTTTGGTTTTAGTGCTTAATCTTTAACCTATTGCAAATAATGCTCATATTTTAGGATAGCCTGAAATAATGGTTTTATTTGTTTTCAATCTTTTCTAAATGCTATGTTCACTTTAGTTTATTATTTTCATTCTGTTACAAATGATGCTATAATTCACAGGACATTATTAAATTATGGACATTCTTTCATGGCCCACGTACTTGTTCAGTTACTATATATATATATATATATATATATATATATATATATATATATATATATATATATATATATATATATATATCATCAACCATTATCAATCCACTGCAGGATGAAGGTCTCTCCAAGTTTAATCCATCTTCTCCGATCTTTAGCTTCTCTTCTCCACAACACCCCTGCACATTTTCTTATTTCATCCATCCATCTCACATGTGGTCTCTTTCTGGGTCTTTTACAATCTCTTGGAATCCAGTTTAAAATTTCAATTGTCCATCTATTATCATCTCTTCTAGCAATATGTCCAGCCCAACTCCATTTCAATCTTTTAATTTTTTCAATAAGGTCAGTAACACCTGTTTGTTGTCTTACCCATACATTGCGTTTTCGATCTCTTCTTGTTACTCCCAACATACATCTCTCCATACTCCTTTGAGTGGTCTGAAGTCTCTGTATTGCTCTTCTATTAAGTGTCCAAGTCTCAGATCCATAAGTAAGAACTGGTAAAACACATTTGTTAAAAACCATCCTTTTCAAACACATAGGCATATTTCCTTTTAGTATCAAGTTATTTCTACCAAAAGCACTCCAACCAAGTTTAATTCTATGATTAATTTCCTCCATTATGTTTCCATCTGTATTAATAATCTGACCAAGGTATTTGTAACTGTTAACTTCTTCTAATTCTTCATAATCAATCTTTATTTTCATATTTTGAGCAAATCGATTAAACATTACTTTAGTCTTTTTAACATTTATCTTTAGTCCTACTTTTCTACTTTCATCTGCTAACTCCTGCAACATTTCCTGCAGCTCTGAAGCATTATTTGCAAAAACAACTACATCATCTGCGAAATCTAAATGACTTAAATACTCTCCATTTACTTTCACTCCTTTAGTTTCCCATTTTAATCCACAAAATACTTCTTGCAGCACTGCTGTAAAGAGTTTTGGAGATATGGAGTCACCTTGTCTTACACCTTTCTCAATGTTGATTTTTCCAGTATCATTATGTAATCTAATTGTTGCTGTTGCATTTTTATAAATATTCTTTAAAATATGACAATATCCTGGATCTATACCTTGATGATCCAATGCTTTAATCACTGAAGAAATGTGTATAGAATCGAATGCCTTTTCATAATCTACAAATCCAAAACATAATGACAACTCATATTCGTTTGTCCTTTCTATGACTTCTCTCAATACCTGGATATGATCTATTGTACTAAAACCACTTTTAAATCCAGCTTGTTCTCTTGGTTGGTGGAAATCCAAAGTTCTCTGTAGACGAGTTGTAATTATCTTGGTAAAAATTTTATATAAAACTGATAAAAGGCTGATAGGTCTGTAATTTCTAATATCTTCTTTATCACCTTTTTTAAATATTAATATTATTACTGCATTCTTCCAATCTTCCGGTACATCTTTATCATTTAGACATTTGGTATATAACTTTGCTAAAATTGTTTCTATTTCTTCACCTGCTTCTTTTAATATATCAATTATAATTCCATCATTTCCTGGAGCCTTTCCTTTCTTCATACACTTAATTGCATGTCTCACTTCTTCATTTAAAATTCTGGGCAATTCAGAAGATGTAATAGATATAGGAGGTACTTGTTCTTTATTACTATATAATTCTTGATAAAAATCTTCTACCAATTTCATGATGTCATCTCTCTTTTTAGTAATAATTCCATATTTTTTTCTTATTGCAGATATAAATTTCCTACCAATACCAAAATGTTGTTTAACATTTTTGAGACTTTTATTTTCTTCTACAGCTTTCCTTGCTATTTCACAGTTATACTTTCTTATATCATTTTCAACTCTTTTCCGTACCATTTTACAAAATTCGAGATATTCAATTCTTTTTAATACATCATTTTTGTATATCTTCATATTCCTTCTTTTCTTCATAAATTCTCTAGTCTCAGTAGAAATTTTATTAGTCAATTGCTGCTTTTTTCTACCAGCTATGTTTGTTGCAGTTTTTAAAAGTGTATCAGTTATTTTCATATTAATTTCATTCAAATCTGAATCATGTTCAAAATCTCCTAACACTTGAAACCTATTTGTAAGTTCTAATTTAAATTCATTAGAATGTTTCTGAAGATTAGGAATATCAACTGTAAATATTGTTTTTCTTAATAATTTTTGTCTCTCTAGTTTTACATTAACACGTAACTTACACCTTACTAATCGATGATCACTTCCTGTGTTAAATTTATTAAGAACATTACAATCTTGAAATATGTATTTTCTGTTAGTCAAAATATAATCCAATTCTGCTGTACCTTCATTTGGATGCTTCCATGTCCATTTCCTTTTAACATTTTTCTCAAAAAAATGAATTCATAATATAAAGTTTTTCTTTTTCTGCAAACTCCACAAGTCTATGTCCTCTCTCATTTCTATTACCATAACCAAAATTACCTACAGCAATTTCATCTTTCATTTGTCTACCAATTCTAGCATTAAAGTCTCCCATAACAATTTTAAAATGTTGTTTACTCTGATCAAAAGCCTTTTGTACATCCATATAAAAATCTTCTACTACTTCATCACTATGAGAACTTGTTGGGGCATAAACCTGAATTATCTGCATTTGGTATCTGCTATTAAGTTGTATAACTAATCTTGCCACTCTGTCCGATACACCATCAATCTCCACAATATTGTTCTTCCACTTTTTATTTATAATGAATCCTACTCCACTTGTATTTCCAATATGTGTGCCTTTATAATAGAGTATATGTCCACTTTTTAAATCAATTGTTTCTTCTCCTTTTCTTCTAACTTCACAAAGTCCAATAATGTCCCATTTAATATAAGACAGTTCTTCTTCTAATTCTTGCAATCTTCCTTCACTTGAAAGTGATCTGCAGTTGTAAGTACCTAAATAAAAAGTCATCATCAAATGGCAGCCTGGGTCTGCAATCAGGGGATTCTTAGCACCCTCCGCCTTCGGCCACCAACCGCTGCCTTGGTTGGTGACTTTACAGCCTCCTGGGAATAAGGGCCATGCTTTATTTTTGTCTGTCATAATTGTATATATGTATTGGAAAAATATTTATCATTTACACAAACATTCATTCTGCCTTATCAGGCACTGAGAAGAAAGACCATGGTGTTTCTTGATCTTAAACTCAGAGGTAAAAAGCCAATAAACTCACCACGCTGGCTAATGCATGTTGGTGAGCAGCCCATCCATGTTCGTATACTATATGAATAATCACATAGTAATAACAGCTGCAATGACAAGAACGTATGGAGTGGACATTAGGAATTTGCCCTGCTCGGTTCCTTTAAGGCCTCCAAGAGGAATCAAAGGGTCTCCTTTCAGTTAATAGCAAACTCCTTTCTGCAGCCATATATATATATATATATATATGTATACAAAATGGCGTCCTACCATAAATATTTAAATCAATATATATATATATCAAAATACAGTACAATTTACATAAATTATATTATTTTTAGAAGTACTTTTGACTATACATTTTGTAGTCTTTATCAACTATATAACATTGAATAATCAAAACGAGATAACCTTTAACAATACCCATAGTTCAATTCAGATTTCCCACAATTGTGTTATCTTAACATTTTATGACTGGTGATTCATTAACATTTGATGATTTCTTAAAATCAACATAGACTTTTTTATTTTACGTTTATTATGACAACATTCGATATGAATAATTTTCACATTTTTATAATCAAATTTAAATCCATATCGACAAGATTTATTATGATGAAATATAACAGATGATGAAGGTTTATTTACAACTATTCCAGATTGTTTCTCATTTTGAATTCTATTATATAAAAGAATATGCTCTTTTATTCTCTTCTCAAATGTATACTTAGAGTCACAGATGTATTGTAAGCCACATCCACATATCAATTTATATATAGTAGAATTTTGATTAAATTTTGAATTTGTTGAGAAAAAAATTCAAAATTCAAAATTCAACTCTCAGATCCAAAGCTCCTCACTGACGAAGGCCACAAGCCAGAAATTAGTCTGGGGATATTGGATGAGTAGGCATTAGATAGGGATTTTATGCACAAGCCTAATGGCATCCATTGATTACTCTGTTTAGCACAGGTGGCAATACTGTATGGAGAGTTTTGCTCTGTTTATCAACAATTAATGTGAAATGTGATCATGTGATGCTTAATGGTTTAACACCAATCCTGCCTAATAGAATAGTGGTGGCTATGGTTGTAAAAGAGCCAAAGACACCAAAATGTATGGGTGCTGAACTGAGTTCAGACCCATATGCCTATATAAGCTATTGAGCTTAGATTGAAAATATTTTTTGTGTTTTCAATTTCATTCTCATAGTTTTGTAGTTAAGTAGAGATAAAAGGTGGTTGCTAGAGGGTTGCATTAGATCCTAAGATCTAGATGCAGTACTCTAAGATCCAAAGCTCCTCGCTGATGAACGCCACAAGCCAGAAACTAGTCTAGGGATATTGGATGAGTAGGCATTAGATAGGGATTTTATGCACAAGCCTTCTGGCATCCATTGATTACTCTGTTTAGCACAGGTGGCAATATTGTATGGAGAGTTTTGCTCTGTTTATCAACAATTAATGTGCTAGTATAGGTAATGTGATCATGTGATGACATGCATGAGCAGACTTTGAAATATAAACTCTTAAAATGGTGCAAGGTAAATTTTCAAGCCGTAAGTAAAGCTAATCTAAATAATCTCAAACTCTATTATCAAGACTTCTAATGTATTATTTAACTTTATTTCTAATATATGTAAATTGCTCCACTTTTTTTCATATAAAAGGGCCTCTGGCGGTGATTCCTTAAGTCTGGCACATGCTATGCCTATCCATGTTCTTCATACAAAAAGGTCTGCACATTGGCAATGACCATGGCATGCATATCCACTTCATCTTTCATCCAGAAGCATGACTTTCCTTGTTATTTTTTGGCTATTATGTCAGCACTGCAAACTTCGTATTATTATTTCTTTTGCTTATGACCTAATTTTAGTGCTGTAATAATATTAAAATTGCACTCTGCTCAAAATATTTATAAATGCCAACTTTTATTAGTTTTATTAATTAAATTTATTTCAATCTTATACAATCTCACCATTGTAACTTATTTCCGTATTTAAGAGCATCTATTTGCCTTGGCAAAAATAAAGCATTCTTCTTACCAGCACTAATTAACAGAATTTTCATTAAGTATTTTATCATATAATCAAATATGTTTTCAAATGTATTTTATGTATTTTCATGGCTGTAATGGTATGAAAATGGTTTATATTATATCTGTGATAAAATCTCAGAATGCTCCCTTAAATAATGTTAGTCACCACGTTTTAGAACCATAACCCAAAGCGTTAATAGCAATTTTATGTAACTTCTTTCTAATAAAATCGATTGGCATCTTAATATTAGACCCACCAAAAATGTGTGTTTATTTGTAATATATTATTTAGCTAATAAAGAGCATATGAGAAATAATAGTGTGAATGACACTATGTAATCATCTACCACTTGCTCATTCACACACACACTAATGATACAATTAAGTCATAATGTATAATAATTTGTCATTATATTAAACTATATTTTTATTGTCTAAACTTATTTGGGTAGTTCAAATTACTCTTTCTTCTCTACTTCCAAAAGTACAGCCAAGCTTATTTTTATTTTAGTTTAGCCATAGTTAATAGATGTCTCATTGTCTTCTCACGCTTTGCTAGTGAGTCGGATTAAAATTAATTCTCATGTGCCATCACTATTATGTTATTCATTAGGTGTTAGAACTGGGGATTAGAGAGTGGATTTGAATTCAGGCTGGTCCCTGACTAAATCTCATGCTTTACTGGGTTTGAAGTACATTTTGTGAGTTCCAGCTCATGTTAGATGAATAAACATGTTTTGACTGGTACATAGGATATATATATATTCTAATATTTTCATGGATAGAAGATGTCATATTATTATTACTATTTTCGGGATATTCCATGTAGTGAAAAAGCTAAATGCTGACGTTTCAGTACAATATCAAGTACCTTCCTCAGAGCGTCCTCTTTCTCAAATCATAAGAATGCACGTGAGATTTAAAATTGTTTTTATCGTTTTCTTAAAAATTGAAGATCACAACGGCTTTAATTTTCTTCACACACACATTCTTCTCTGTGTGAAGAAAATTAAAGCCGTTTGTGAT
This sequence comes from Epiperipatus broadwayi, assembly GCA_028023455.1. Taxonomy (NCBI): domain Eukaryota; kingdom Metazoa; phylum Onychophora; class Udeonychophora; order Euonychophora; family Peripatidae; genus Epiperipatus; species Epiperipatus broadwayi. The sequence continues at coordinate 15,963,866 of JAQFVV010006209.1, forward strand.
CTTCAATTTTTAAGAAAACTTAAAAACGATTTTAAATCTCACATGTATTCTTGTGATTTGAGAAAGAGGACGCTCTGAGGAAGGTACTTGATATTGTACTGAAACGTCAGCATTTAGCTTTTTCACTACATGGAATATCCCGAAAATAGTAATAATAATATGACATATATATATATATTAAGCAATTAAATCATCCCACATGATTAAAAAATACAGTACTGTCCTCTGTGAACTAATATATAAATACATTAGATTTCGTCAAAATAGCCAGGTCAAACCACTCACCACTCTATTTTATATCAGTGATACACTTGAACACTTATATGCTGAAAAGACAAATAATCACCAATATACGTACTTAATGCTGAACCAGCAATCACCAATTGGTCCATATTATCATCTCCACATATATATGCAATAAGTTCTCAGATATACCAATCTTCATACTTTAATGGACAAGCTTCAATCCACTCCACACTCCAACTCTTCAACCATCCATCCAATTGAAAATCTGATGATAGACTGCTCAAAGGCCAGGACCAACTGATGATTGCTGGTTTAGCATGAAATATGTAAATTGGTGATTATTAGTCTTTTTAGCATATATGTGTTCAAGAGTATCAGTGTTATAAAATAGAGAGGTGAGTGGTGTGAAAGTCTGGGCTGATATACCCTATATATTACATATTTTGATACAGGTATATAATAAGCCTGTATTTTAGTTATTACATAGTAGAGATGTCTGCCAGTCCCTTATATATGTATTAACTGATGTCCTGTACATGAGATATCAGATTGACTTTAGGTCAACATGGGTGTGACAAAAATCTTAGCCTCAGGGTGGCCTTTGAACGTTTTAACATCAGATTTTCAATTGGATGGACGGTTAAAGAGTTGGAAGGTGGAGTGGATTGAAGCCTGTCCATTAAAGTATGAAGATTGGCTATCTTGGCTATCTTAATATATATCTGAGCACTTATTGCATATATGTATGGAGATGATAATCTGAAACAACTGATGATTGCTGATTTAGCATGAAATATGTATATTGGTGATTATTTAATTTCTCAGCATATATGTGTTCAAGTGTATCAGTGATATTAGATGGAGTTGTGAATAGTGTGAAAGTCTGTGCTCATATATTCGATATATTACATATATTGATACAGGTATATAATAAGCCAGTATTTTAGTTATTAAATAATTATAGTAACCATTGCCAAAGATTTCTTAAAGTCAATAAATGTGTTTTTTTTCGTACAGAATTGTAGCAAATATGCAATTATACTAATATATATATATATAAAAAATTGAGCTTTTTATTGCAGTATATATTTTTTATTCTTTTTCCCTTAGTGAAAATTGACTTAAATTATTTATCATCTGTTATAATTGGGAGAAGATAAGAACTTTTAAATTATGAATAATTGAATGCAATAGAGTCCTAAACATTATTAATTGATTTAGCAACTTGCACTAAACTAAATAAAAAAAAATGAATAGAGTTTTCCTTACTTTCAAAGGTTAAAATATTTAACAATATACTTAATGTCTTCTCAATGTTTTTTTTTTTAATATTTTGCTTTATGTTCTCATAGTTATTAAAAATCCAGAACTTAAGCATATATATATAATTAATTATGCAATTAATACTTTATCAAAATAAATAATATAATATTATTATGAACAAGTACATTTAATCATTTTCGGGCAACTTATTATTTATTTAAGATATAAAATATTATATATAATATCAAAATTCTGAGTTTTTTTATTACGGCTAATGCAAGACTCATACAACAATTTAATAGAAATCCATTTTCAAGTCTCGTTTCAAGATTTCATTAACTAAATATCAGAATAGATTCAAATCATATTTATATTGAGCAGATTTTACTTTACTTACTGGAAAGTAGAAAATATGAAATAATCATAGTCATTTAATATATTGCTTTGTTATTAATCAGTTTCATTTTTTTTTTACACATTCTATTAACAATCCATATATTTCTGTAAAAAATATTTACTTCATGGAACAAACTATTATTAATATTACCGTTACAGTCATATATACAGATTTGTAAAAAAATGAAATGGATTATAATTCATTTCATATATATATGTGAAATAAAATTTTTAACGGTTTATAAACAATTACAAACAATCTTAAAATCCGCAGAAGTACTTTCGGTTACGTTCTAACCTGCCTCAACTGCCATTATAAACAATTACAAACAATCTTAAAATCCGCAGAAGTACTTTCGGTTACGTTCTAACCTGCCTCAACTAACCGAAAGTACTTCTGCGGATTTTAAGATTGTTTGTAATTGTTTATAAACCGTTAAAAATTTTATTTCAATTATAATTACAATATTGTTTTTAATTAACGGATATTTTATTTATTATATATATGTTTACAGATTATACAGAGCAGTTCGTTTAATAATAGTGTGTATTAGTACACTTCATAATTTAAAATAAAAGAAATAATACATGCTGAGTTTAAATAGAATCAAATACAATATACCTCTCTGTAAATAGCTTGCATCTTATTATACTTGAAGATATTGATCAAATAATCTTAGGAAAAATAATTTTCAAAAAACTAAGTGAACTTATTGTGCCAAAATTATCAACTTCACATTATGCAGTAAAAAATTGCCATGTCTTTCAAGCTATTATTTTATATAAGAATCAATGTTATTTTCCAAATAGAACAAACCTATAGATTATGCTGCATGCCAAGTTGACTTTAAAGAAGCTTTTGATTTAGTCAATTTAAATTATTTTTTGACTATACTATACAAATATCTGTCTGAACACAATAATTTGATGATTTCTATCCAAAACTATCTCATTAATAGATCAATTGAACTGAAGAATAATATGTCACTGTTGACATCTTTCAAACCTAATCATGGCATTTCACAGAGTTCACTGCTTCATTGCTATTTGCAATTTATATGGATCCCCTGATTAAGAAATACAACAATGCATTGAAAATCTTTTCATTCCTCGTATTGGAAGCATTATCCAGGTTATATTATTCATTGATAATATCCTTATAATCTTCAGAGATATCCAAAATATCTCTATCATTCCAAATATTTTAAATAAATTTCAAACATCAATTGATTCCACAGTACACATTTACATGTTATCTTTGTGCTACAGATCATAAACTACCATCATTCTTCAAGGTGATTCCTCATCTTCTCTTGGCATTCCAATTACTCTATCTAAAATGCAATTGAGCCATCATTTAAAGGCTCTCATCATTATCCTCATCTTCTCTTGGCACTCCAATTACTCTATCTAAAATGCAACTGAGCCATCATTTAAAGGCTCTCATCATTAACACATTTAATACAAAAATAAATTTATTTCATTAAAAAAGGTTATATTCCACTGTGAAAGTCTGTATAGTAAATAATATTTTTAGTGGAATACTTGCTTACTACAGCCCATGGATGTGGCTTTTTAATGAGATCTATGACAAGTTATATCTGTAATAAAATCATACCTCTGGGGTTCTTTTTCATATTTTCTATCAAAACAGTTTGCTTTCCTATATGCAAATGAGGACTTAATTTGAAATGACACAAATCTTTCAAAACTTATATTAAAGCAAAAATCCAATAATTAGTGCCATCCATCCTCCAATACCATTGCTTTTTTCAATTTCATATGTCAAACAGACATTTTTCACATATCTTGGAATTAAACATTTTAATCTGTTAGATCAGTATAATGTTGGATCTCTCATTAGCCTATTATTTAAAAATTTAAATAAAATAGATTATCTATCCAGACATCTGTGGACACCCTACCAGCTGCTAAAATTCTAACCTAGTTCCAAAACTTTTATACTTCTCAATTATGAATAAAATTTCTTTTTAATTTATAACAAGATACAATTCCAACCAAGATCTTCTTACTGACTGATTTAAAATCATTCTTGAAACTACATGTTTTGTGCAATAAATATTTTGAAGAAATGTTATATCTTTTTCAAACCTTCCAATACTTTTCACTTCTATGCCTATTCATGTTTCATAAGTTGACAATCAACTTCAAGAAAATACTAAAAATATATACTTTTAGTCCCTTAATGCATCTGTAATTATTCATATACTAAGAATTATGTGATTGCACACTATTACATAATATTTGCCAATAAAATAAATAATGTATTTAAAAATAACAAAAAAATATTTAATTCATATCTTTACTCTCTCAAATTTTAACCTAATAAACATCACATGATCACTATTTCTTATGCTTGTTTATAACTGTTGTTAAAATAGGCAAAATCTCACTATGCACAGCAAGCTAGAGTAATCAATGGATGGCAGAAGACTGGTGCATAAAATCCCCATATAGTGCCCACTCATCCAATATCCCCAGACTAGTTTCTGGCTTGTTGCCTTCATCAATGAGGAGCCTTGGATCTGATAGCACTGCACCTAGATCTTAGGATGGTGATTTTATGTACAAGCCTTCTGGCATCCATTGATTACTCTAGCTTGCTGTGTGTGGCAATACTTATAGTGAGTTTTTGCCTGTTTAAATTTTAACCTAGAAACAATCTTGGCCAAAACATGGTTACCAACATTTTATTTCAGTTGTGCTCTTTTGTAACTTAAATATTTAACATCAGATTTCACTCTTGAAAATAAATATCTTGACTCTTTTTTAGTTTAGTTATCATGATTGTGTAATTTTAGAACATGTCACTTTTCAATTATAGATCACACTTCACTAAAGTTAAGCAACTTATTGTGTTACCTGTATGATTCTGATTGCACTTTTATCATATTTTTGCTTATATAACATCAATTTATTCTGTTGTAATTACATTAATATTTGTATATAGTTTGTTATTAATAAAGCTTATTAATAAAAAATGTTTAAAGCTATTAAAAAGAGTTTCTCTAAAACTATTTCTGTGAATTTTGTATTGTCATAATTAATTTAGAATATTACTGTTTTATTTTTAAAATGATCTAGTAAATTAAACTTGACAATGTGTTATGTGTAAGTTTGGTATACATTATATATTTGAAAAATAGTAAAAAATTATAAGGATAAGATTAAAGTTATATTTATTTAAATACTTTTCCATTTGCACAGATGAAAACCAAATTATTGTTGTTAGTTTTAGTTTTAATAATTTAAGGAGAACTGAGCATCAGCTTCATGAAAATGAGCACTTTTAATGTTACAATGATGCTGTGATTATTATATCTTCTCTACATTGTTTTAAACCTATCTATAACATTATTGTTTTGTTTACTAATTTTTCTCATAGCCCCAATTTTACATATTAGTTTGAAAAAAATCTAAAGATGACAGCATTATATATCTTTTGCATAATTGGCAGTACCATATTAACATGACAAATCCATGAGGGAGGTGGCTTAGATGCCAGTAGAAATAAGAATTTCCAATTGTCTGAGTGTTTTCTCTCGAGGAATAATAAGTGTATACAATAGATCATTAATTAATTGAGATTGCACTTTATGCAAAAAAGTGAAGCTTGTCTAAATCTTACAAAGTTATATGGCTTAGCGCTTTCAAAGACCTTGAGTCTCCATAATCATAGCCTACTTTTAACTGAAGTTTAGTTGTGGTTTATGTAAAATTTATGCAAATTTCCTAATGACCATTTTCTGGAGATTGCAAAGCATGACTCCTTCCGGTTTATTGCATAATTATCATTTGCAATAAACCACAACTAAACTTCAGTTAAAAGTAGGCTATGATTATGGAGACTCAAGGTCTCCGAAAGTGCTAAGCCATATAACTTTGTAAGATTTAGACAAGCTTCACTTTTTTGCGTAAAGCGCAATCTCAATTAATTACTAATCAAAGATGAAGTAAAAACTATTATTTTATTTCAATAGATCATTAAAGAAAAATTGTAATTTTCTGTAATTTGTTCACAAATTAAATGTTATAATGCAATACTTTTGTAAAAGCATTATTTTTGATCCAAAAACTCCATTATTAATAAAAGATTGTCTTTGAAAATAAGATACTTTTAAAAATAACTCTTAACAGTTTGTTATGACAAATGGATACAGATTCTACTGGGTAAAATAAAATAATTTTTGTCAAAACAGTAAAGAAAGTTTTTTAACATTTTAAAAACAATAAATAATTTATTAACTTTTAGATTTTTATTTTTTTGATGATACTTAATCCTAAATATATTCTTCTTTTAATAGCATAAAAAATTCAAATATTTAATATTTCATTATTCTAACTTTTTGAATAGGTAGACTGTATCCAATAAAGAAATGCTGTTGTTATAGGTAAGAATTTTTTTAGATATTTATTTTAATATTTTTAAAACATAAACGAGTTATAAATGCTTATCACTTGAAATATTACATTTGTAATAAAGATTATCAATATATTATATTGAAAAAAGTTTAATTGTAAAAGTAAAATGTTTAAATATGGAGGAATATTTAACAAATGACACTATATCTCATTAAAAATAGACAGGATGAGTTTTCAGATAAACTGATTAATGATATTTTTAAAGTTATGCTATTTTATGTAAACCCTCTTAAATTTAATTAATTAAAAAGAGAAAAATGCATAACCATTTTTAATGAACATGGAAAACAAAAAGAAAACAGACAATTATAAATAAAAATATTTTCTGGCTAGCTAAAGTATTTTTAAGAGGCAGACTTATACAAAAACAAATGAAACAAATGTAGCTAATTGCAGTGAAAGTTTTGATTTATATGTGAGTGGATATACAATTCAAATTGCTAACTTAGGAGTATATTCTAATTTCTTAATAAACCACTATATCATAGCCATTGAAGGTAAACATGGAAAGAATTTGGATTCATAAGTAACTGAAAGAGAAGCTATTCTCAATATTATAACATCTTTAAGAAGTGATAGAGCATTATTGGAAATATATTTTTAGGCTTCATTTACAACTCTTTGCTTGCCTAGAAATTATCAAAATTATGCTAATACACTGTTCTGGAAAATATAGAATGAAAACTAGGATTTAAAAAATGTATAATAGTAAAAAGAAATTGTTAATTGCATTGTTAAAATTAGATTAGCACATTTATCTAGGTACTAACCATATATAAAAATTTATTTATATCTGCCATTTTAGTTTTTTAAATAAATATTTTACTTTTCTTAGTTCAATAATAATTTTAATATTTTCTTGATCTGTACAAGTGAAATATGATCATGGAATATATGTATATATATGCAAGTAGATTAATTAATTACTTATTTAAAAAGAAAGCTAGTTAAATGTTTTATTTAAAGATACAATCTTTTTCTAAAACTTCATGAGTGCATTTTCAAAAAACTATTATTTAAAAAAATTATAAAACAATTTTGTATTTCTCTTCTAATCCTTCACCTGGAGAAATCATTTTCAATGTTCTTCCTTGTGGCAAATTTTGTAATTATTCAATATTTTATTTTAGTATTAAACTTTTATTCTATATTAGAATTATAAAATTATAAATGAAAAATTATCCTAAAAATCGCATTTGCACTCTGCAAATATAGAAAAATAAAGTTCAGAAAGAGAACAATAAACTTTTTTTTTTGATTGGATAATATAAAACAAAATCAGCACAACTAGTGAGAAAAAAAATTAACCAAAACTTTGTTGAATGAACTTTTTCTTAAATACGTGAATGAATAGATATGAAATTGTCATAAATCTATCAAATTTTGTTCTAAAACTTAAAATTGCATTTATAATTTTTAAAATATTACTGACATAATAGAGTATCATCCTAAAAATGGTTTAAAAAGTGTTAAAAGTCTTACCACTATAGTTTTGGGTTGATTTGTTAACTTATATTTTTAAAAATAAAATATATTCAAATAATATCAAATTTTAATAATATATACTTTTACTTTTAAAGAAATACTATACATCTTGTGTAAAATTGATCATAAATATTCCATTAAACTACAAAATCAAATTATTTTGTTGATTACTAAGAGCAAAACAATTTAATATAAGCTCATGACTTCTCTTTACAAATCTATTTCCCTGTGGTCATAGTTTACATTCCTTAAAGTTTATTTGGCTGTAAGCTTCTGCACTCTTCAGATCTTTGAAGGAATAAATCAGTACAGTTTTAATACTGTTAAACTACAGACAAAGAGCACCACAAATATCTGAATGGAATGAGGAAAAGTTGAAGATCTGTCATCACTTTTCATAATGATTTCCAAAATACTTTGCAATTATTGATAACAGTATTAAAAGAGAAATTAATAAAGTGAAAATTTAAAATTGCAGTTAACAATCAATTACTTTTGTTCAAATCTGCAGAATTATTTATTTAATGATTTTTATATTATTTCAGAGCACAAAAATTAGATTTTATAAAGTGTAACATATCTCTAATGTATACAGTTCATCCAATCGAGCTGCCATGTTAAAAACTCTCTAACATTACCAGAATTTCAGAAACATCCTTTTTGGATCATTTCCTCTTCTTAGTACTCAAAAACCAACCTAAGCTGTGCTGTACCTTCCAACATACATTAAGCCACAACATTGGTCATGCCAAAAATCAGTAAACAAAATTCTATAGCACCCTTGCCCCAATATTAGTTCAGTACAACTAAAACAAAGCAATAGAGAAAACACAACGTACAAGAACAGTTGTCTTAGCTACCATGAGCATAAATCAGAGCATATAAGTAGAGCATAAATATAACATGAGTATATAGGTAGAGCATGAATAGGTAAGATTACAGTAGACACCAGATCTTACAGTACATTAACCCTAAGTCCTTTACAATCTGACATTATACAAAGCATTCAAATTAAATTAACTTTTAATATATGTATAATAATAATGTTAAATGACATCTATTTAATTTAAAGTTAGGATTAAGTGATTAATAATCAGGATAATATCAGTCTAGTGAATGATCCTGAAATTAGCAGTATGAAATGAATGACAAATGAGTAAAAATGTAGAAGGTTAAAATAGGTAATGAAAAGCAATTACTAATTAATTAATATAAATGAATAATGAATAGACCTAAGAATAGTTGCTGTTGTAATGTAATGAGGATTAATGAACAATGAATGAACTGTGCTGGGATAATAAAATGAGATGATGAAATTAAATGAATATAAAATATAGATAAAGTATGATGACAATACTGGTGATGATGAATGGAAGCCTGAAATATTAATTTGATGTTATTAAAATAAAGCAAGGATTCTAAGTTTAAATAATTAAAGAAGGATTAAATCTTTGAGATTTAATTAATTAATAAGAATAATAAGGATAGAATAAAAGACCAAAATAACTTAAGAAATAAACATGACAAACAAAATCAAAGTTTAAAATTATTATCACTAATTTAATTTCTCAGGGTTCATATAATTTTAGAATATAATAATTTTATAATGTATATCTGGATCAATGAGAGGGATTTTACTGCTGTACAAATATAGAAGAAAAATACAGTACAAAAATGAAATTCATCATCATCATCATCATTAACCATTATCAATCTACTGCAGGATGAATGTCTCTCCAAGTTCAATCCATCTTCTCTGATCTTAAGCTTCTCTTCTCCACATCAACCCTGCACACTTTCTTATTTCATCAATCCATCTCACATGTGGTCTCTTTCTGGATCTTTTACAATCTCTTGGAATCTAGTTTAAGATTTCAATTGTCCATCTAATATTATCTTTTCTAGCAATATGACCAGCTCAACTCCAAATGTCTAAATGATAAATATGTACCATATGATGGGAAGAATGCAATAGTAATATTGATCTTTAAAAAGGTGATAAAGAAGATATTAAAAATTATAGATCTATCAGCCTTTTATCAGTTTTATACAACATTTTTACTAAGATAATTATAACTCACCTACAGAGAACATTGAATTTCCACCAACCAAAAGAACAAGCTGCATTTAAAAGTTGTTTTGGTACAGTAGATTACATCCAGATTTTGAGAGAAGTTATAGAAAGGACAAATAAACATGAGTTGCAATTATGATTTGGATTTGTAGATTATAAAAAGGCATTTATTCTATAAACATTTCTTCAGTAATTAAAGTGTTAGATCATCAATGTATAGATCCAGGATATTGTCATATTTTAAAGAATGTTTATAAAAATGCAACAGCAACAATTAGATTATATAATAATACTTGGAAAATGAACATTGAGAAGGGTGTAATGCAGGGTGACTCCATATTTCCAAAACTTTTTACAGTAGTGCTGCAAGAAGTATTTTGTGAATTAAAATGGCAAGCTAAAGGAGAGAAAGTAAATGCAGATTATTTAAGACATTTACATTTTACAGATGATATAGTTGTTTTTGCAAATAATGCTTTAGAGCTGCAGGAAATGTTGCAGGAGTTATCAGATGAAAGTAGGAAAGTAGGATTAAAGATAAATGTTAAAAAGACTAAAATAATGTTTAATGCATTTTCTCAAAATATGAAAATAAAAATTTATTATGATGAGTTAGAAGAAATTAACAGCTACAAATACCTTGGTCAGATTATTAATACAGATGGAAACATAATGGATGAAATTAGTCATAAAATTAAACTAGGTTGGAATGCTTTTGGAAGAAATATCTTGATACTAAAAGGAAATATGCTTATGTGTTTGAAAAGGAAGTTTTTTTTAGTAAATGTGTTTTACCAGTTTTTACTTATAGATATGAGACTTGGACATTTAATAAAAGAACAATACAGAGACTTCAGACAACAAAGAAGTATGGAGAGATGCATGTTGGGAGTAACAAGAAGAGATCGAAAGCCCACTATATGGGTAAGAGAACAAACAGGTGTTACTGACGTCACTGAAAAAATTAAAAAGGGAATTACCAAAAGATATTTGACTTTTTTATTATATATACAATGATGAAATCTAAACTTTATAACTCAATAAATTTGTGATACTAATGTAAACATAATAATCAGCTTAACTATTAGACAATCTTAAAATATTTCAATCACGATTATTATAACAATAAGACAATAATAACATCATTTGAGAACAATTTAAGTTTGACCTCTCTGAACAATATGGCCAGATTTAGTGAATGATGGCATTTGATAACTTATTGAAATATTATTTTTTAAAATCAAATATTTTACTTTTAATATATCATTTTTAAATAGCACCTCTGCATAATATCTCCAATATTTTACTCAATTATTATTATAATTTTATATATTTTCAACATAAGAGTTTAGTAAAATTGATTAATTATATGCTGAACATATAATAAAAACAATAACATTAAGCAATGGTCATAGCTATGGCACTAATATATGGATATGGTAATAGCAATAGCCACCTTGCAAGCAAGTAGTTGGTTGCAGACAGTTGTGGATTCGCCTCCACCCGATGCTATGACATATGAAAAAAAAAAAAAACTTAATAAATTTCAAAAAGGAATTTTATTTACAATATTTATACATTAAAAAAATATATCCTTCATCAAACTTATAAAAGGTAAGGTAAATTAAAGAAGATTTTGTTAGCACAACTATAATATTAACAAAAAAAAATCTCCTTGGATCTAATCAAAAAATATAATATATTGTCATATTTTTACAGTATTATTAGTTACACCCATTCTTTAATTTAAATTGTCTACCTTACCACACATTTACTATATTTTATTTACAGGCATAGGTTTATGAAACTTATTTATTAAAATTTAAATATAAATCTTATAATTCCAAGGTTTTTATCTAATGAATGGCAGACTGGCAATATCTAATACTAGGCAAAGTAAGGTAGCAAGTATTACCAAAAGCATTAATAATTATGCTTATTTTAATATGTTAAGAAGATTATGTAACTTCTTAATTTTATATATCTAAGCTGTGGACTGGTCATATTATTTTAATCTGTTTAAAATAAATCAATATTACTGTAACTCTGCAATTGATTCATTAATATCATATTCTAAAACTTTTCTCTAATACTATTGAAAATTTGATATATTAATATTTAACTATAAATAGCAACTAACAATGCAGCATGCATATCTGAGATCACTTTGAGTAGTTAACACACTAGTTCAATAATATAGTACTATAAATTAATATTTAACAGGGACATTACTATTGGATATCATCATTTGCTTAATGCTGACATAGTTCACATATCTAATTCATACCATCTCAAGGATGATTTCATGGTCACCAAATATTAAATTATTATGACTTAATGGGGTGAAATCTAATGCTATTTGTAATATATCTAGAGATATAGTGATGGGGAGTTAAGGCAAATAAATAAGTAAGAAACTCAAACCATGGTTATTCCATGACTATGAGTGCCACTATTTGGGAACACCTACAGAGTTATGGGAGAAAAGGAACAGTTAATTCCCTTGTTTAATAAAATACATGAAATCCACTGTAATAGCATAGACCTTAATTAGCTCAAAAATCAATGGGCATCATATGCGATTCACCCATGATGATGACTTACACTTTCACATAGGGTAAGCAAAAAGTATGCCTCATGTGAGATGACATGGATATAAAAACAAATAACAAATATAACAACACATAATATCATAATTATCTAATATGGCAACAATCATATCTCACAAATAAACAACATCTACCTTATAAGTGTGAACACCAAATAAACAGAATATAATCATTAATTAATATATGAAAATTAAAATAGAAATTATCAACTCAAATTGCAATCTCCAACTTTAATAATTATTAGTGGTAATTAGTTATGTAACACTATATAAAATATAATATTAAACATGCCTAGATTTGATCAAAATTGAATTTTACCTTTCATGATCATTTAATAATTGCAGCTTTACCAAAAACACATTAAAAGCAAAAGAAATATAACATAATTATGTTTAACAATTTATCGTAAGTGATTTTTACTTTGCCTTGTGATCACTTTTAAAATATAGCAAGATCTAAATCTAACATTTCTGCATATCTCTTTTGTTTCATGAGCAAGCTTATATTCTACTCTCATTGTTTTGCATCCTTTTATTTTATAAGCAAACTTGCTGCTGGATCTATGAGCATTAAACATGCATAGAATTATCATGCAATGCACATTAAAATAATACTAAAAAATATTATTAGGTAAGGTTTCTTCATGTTTTCTTGAACACAATGATTTAAAATCTACAGAATTCCTTGAAGGCTTTGTAATGTCCTTTACTATTTAACAGTATTAGAATTACTCTACATTTTCCATTGCATTTCTCCTCCATAAATATTATGATTAACTACTTTTCTTTCTTTCATGCACAACTTAAATTATAAAAAAATATCTACTTCCACTGTCAAACTTCAAATGCACAATTACATAAAAATTAACCTCCGTAATATTATCATTATAACTTTCATTATTTTCTGAGATATGTGTAACTATATATTTTCAAAGTATTTCATCAGAATCATAACGTTCTAGATACTTCAAGTGAACATTTATCAATCAAATTATTAAGGGAATTGTCAAATCACTAAATACTTACAATCTTTTCTTTTAAATTTTTAATATTTTAATATGGAAGAAAATACAATGCTGTAGATGAATTTGATTTCAATTATTTTGCTGTATAATAATTATTTAATTTTAAGGCATGATTAAGCTATCCAGCAAATATTGTATTGTACTTTAAAATTTACAATAATATTAATATGAGAAATTATACATTTGGAATTTAGTTGAACTATAAAGTAATATTGGCAAAATACTATTATTTTATTTAATAATCTTGACAATTCTGCTGAAAACTCAGCAAAGTTTTATACAGTCATATGCTGTTTCTTATTAAGTTTAAGGTAGTTTATTGTATGTAATATCAAGAATTTCAATAAAATGTGTCTGAGAACATTAGCATTAGTAGTATATGTGTTCATAATTAATGAAACTTCTACTAGCATAATTATTATTATTGCTAATTATACATAATAATATAATGAATTATTCTTGGTGCATTCTGTATATTCCACAATGTTAAATAAACACTAATCTCAAACGAGTTAATTTTAACACACATTTGTAATAGTTTTTTTTTTTAAGGAAACTAGCGTGGACTGAATGTATAAAGCCCCATTGCATCGGAAATTCAAGGTTAGTACAAGGGTTTGAAGTTGGCTACATGTGAAAGATCATGAAGCTAGGATCGAACTTAGATCCGACTGCTTCATTTTTTCCACTTCAAAAAAAAAAAACAATGAAAAAAAAATCTTTTTACTTATATTTGATACATTTATAAGTTTACTAGATTAATTGGTAGACTATACAAGTAATTAGTAACATACAAATATTGATATACTTTAGCAAGTATACTAGTAATTCTCTATGTTGGATCCATTTGGTTTTTATTATTTATTTAGGCAACTCATTCTCTGCTGTACTGACAATCATATTTGCTGACAAATTTATTTATATGGGTGCCAGTCAGCAATATGAGATCAATAGGACACATGAAATAACCCATTGATCACCCAAACCATATATGATTGACATAATTTAGGATAGAACAATTTAATTGATGAATATTTATTAAAACTGACAACACGTTTTAAACATAGGAGTTCAACTATTTCCTTTCAAATAAGCATGAAGCTTTCACACACAAAAAATGTCAAAATTAATATTTTACAAGAACTTTTATTTGTTGATATCATTTTTAATCTTGCTAGCATAAGAGCGTGTAAACCATTGAAGCATTTTGCCAGCTGCATCTGGCTGCTTGGTGTTATACAAAAGGTCTTCACCTACTTTGAGGTTACTCTAGAAATTATTGTCATTTAAGTGTATTGTCACACTGCATCGGACCGCTTGACATATAATTCCCAGTCAGAGGTCTTCACCTGCTTTAAGGTTACTCTAGAAATCACTGTCATTAAAGCATATTGTCCACTACATCGGACCGCTTGACATGCAATTCCCAGTTTGAAGGTCTTCACCTGCTTTGAGGCTACTAATAATAAGGAGCGAACATTTAAAATAACTGCTAGCAAGCAATACTTTGAAATTAAACTTTTAATGTGATATCGATATTGGATACTTTTATCTAACAACTGAAATAAACTAATTAATTTTGACACAGAAAAATATTTCATCTATTTTACCTCTTGCTTAGTTCTACTCTTACTACTTTTCCCTCCTACTGTCACGAACGCGTATTAAACAAACATATAATATATTTATACTGAGATACATTTAATTAATTTATATATAAACCATCTTATTACTTTCTTTTTTTTAAAAAAAAAATATTTTGATTAACAATACTGTTACGGTATTTAACTAACAAATCTATTGATGAACGAACATTTAACTAATCTTAGAAACTTTGAATATAAGACAAAAAATTACAAAATGAGATTTTAATTTATTGAAATCATTTCAGTTATACGTTATAAATCGCATAACTTTTTTTCTCAACTATATATAACATTCTACAAATATCACTTTCTATAGAAACATTTAATTTACCGAGGCCTCAATGATTTGGGTGGCTAAAACATAAATACTGACTACAGGGTGTGGGGTTTATTAAATCGAAGCCTCAATGATTGGGCGGCCAAAAACATAACCAATGTACCAGTCAAAAGCGCTAACCCAATATAACAAAACCCAACCTGAAGTCGGATTCAAAAACATAACCATGTACCAGTTGAAAAACCCACCACCTAAACACAAGTCAGATTCAAACTCAGTCGAACCAAACTGAATTCAAACCCAACTCACCAGCTCAGATTAGTAGAAATCTAAATCAATGGCACAGTGTTATGCGCCAAGAAACTAGCTCAATGGTTGGTGAGGATTAGAGACCCCTGAACTGACACTAATATCGGATAATTGATTAACATAAGATACTTTTTTAAATCAAATCATATGTATATGTTCGGGTTGCCAACACAGACAGCGAGCATTAACATTAAAATAATTATTGAATAAGATAATTAAGAAACTAAGAAACCAAGTGTGTTTAGAAAATATTTAATAATAATAATTTGTTTTGTTTGAATTTTAAATAATGATTATATTAATCACTTCTAGCCTTTAAACAATGTTTATAATTATAATAAGAGTGGCGATCCTTATTATATGCCAATGAATATTACGCAATATTTGAAAGTCTGTGTCTATGTCTCCCCACAAGAAATAAAGGGCAGATAAAGGTATTCATTAGTAAAGGAAATTATTACTCTAATTTTATACAAAAGAATGTGAAATTTATTTTCATATTCACAAATCCATTCATGAAGAGCAAGATGCGTATTTTAGGGCATAACTTTAATCTTTATTAGAAAACTTATTTTGAGATATAACAAAGAATTTGTTGGACTTTAATTTAAATCACTTCATCATGAATTACGAGCATCAGAGCGGGCTTTACTGGAACAGAGAGGTAACGGTGCTGACGAATTATGAGCTGTAAAGTGAAATTGAAAGACGATGGCTAGTCGATAATTGAAGTCCTATGGTGGCTTGCATCTGACAAGTCTTATGCCCTTTGACTAATATGAACAGGAGAGGAAGTGATGTCTTCCTCGATAATTTAAAATAACATAAATTATCACTGACCAGCCTAACGGAGCGGAAGATTGCCCTATGTCAGCAACGTTCAAAGATGATGATTTGATAGTCATCGTTTGAATACTAAAACCCATATAGAATGCTCTACATGATGACTTGATCAATTAATTAAAGTCAAATGAGCTTTTAACAAAAACTATTTTAAAGTATTTGCAAATCATATTAATTATGCCCCAATCATTGTGCTCTTCCTGAATCTAAATAGAAATTAACTGAAATTTGAATTAGAGTATATTTAGTTGATTCCTTTATCGACCCTTTTGCAGAAAACATTAAAGATTATATATATGAATAAATACATATTGGTAAACACGAGAAAATAGCTGGGGCATAGATTGGAAGCAGAGCTAATAATTTATTATTAGCCAATTATAAAAATAGTAAACATTTAATAATTTCTTTCGACTCAATGATTGATAGAACTTATAAATCTAGTTCTAATGGGTGAGAATTATTATCAGATTTAATATTATATTTTCTACATAAGGCAAATAGAACAAAGGAGTTTATCGAGTCGAAAGATTATTGGCATATAATTAAAATAACAACATTAATAAATTACACAAATATATATATATAAAATACATATTTTGCGGGTTCATCCGTGTTAAAAACTTTTAATACCAATACACTGACGTTTCGACTTGGTCACACAAGCCATCGGATGGCTTGTGTGACCAAGTCGAAACGTCAGTGTATTGGTATTAAAAGTTTTTAACACGGATGAACCCGCAAAATATGTATTTTATATATTTAACCCGTGCAAATCTTCGTTTTAACATATATATATATATATATATATATATATATATATATATATATAATATAATAAATGAACCGCCAAGTAAGAAAAGAGAAAGTTAAAGACTAGAAGTTGAGAGAATTATGATATAATAGCATAAATAAAAGTAAGTTTACACAGAGATTATTACACAGAGATTATGACATTTATAGAATGAAAAGAGCTCTTAAAGGGAGTGTAAAGTCAAGTTCAGAACTGGCCAGAAAGTTTAAGGTTCATTATGGAAATATATTATCCATTTCTTCTGGGCTGGATCCTAGTTTACACGTCCGGGTTGGTAAAAATGTAGGCATGCATTCGGTCGATTACTTGAACAGTATTTTAATGAATTTTCATGATTTTAGCAGCATGATTGGTCTGGAAAGAATTTAGCAGCTCCATTGAAGATTTTTAGGGGACTTCAGGAACAATAGCCAGATTCCTGACGTTTAGCCCCTTACCATGATAGGAACACTTTTTGAATTCATGATTTTGAACAGCACATAATTTACTGCACTTCTCTACAACAAAGATGGCTTTTTCTCTAATAATATATATGGCTTCTCTTAATGAGGAATAATAGCTGCTTGAAAACTTTTTCTGGGCTTTTTATACTGCATCTGATGTCTTCAGGCTAGCACTTCTTTCCTAATCAATCTTACAAAAATGTATTAGTTGTTTTTAGATACATTCCTTCGATAAGGCTTTCAAACTTATTAACCTGAATTCATTTTCTAATTAGAAAATGAATTTTTAAAATCAGAAAATGATTTTAATTAGGACCGTCCTTACATTTTAAATACTTATCTTTTTCTAATTAATAAAACTTTACCCATTGTTTTGGAAAGAGGCAATCTGAAAGCTTTAATCACTAAAATTTGAACAAATTATTTAAAAGTAAAATAAAGCATTCCCGATGCAATGAAACTTTAGAACAAATATGTACAAATATTTATAAATATATATGTACAATCCACGCAGTTATAATATATATATAAATTCATGAATAATTCTATCATGAATTTATTAACAGAAATTATTAGTTTAAATCTCAAATGAGTTAATTTTAACACACATTTGTAATAGTTTTTTTTTTAAGGAAACTAGCGTGGACTGAACGTATAAAGCCCCATTGCATCGGAAATTCAAGGTTAGTACAAGGGTTTGAAGTTGGCTACATGTGAAAGATCATGAAGCTAGGATCGAACTTAGATCCGACTGCTTCAAAATATATATATATATTGAAACAATAACTTTCCAAGCTCCTATCATTTCACCATCAAACCTAATGACACTCTCATCTGTGCTAAGTTTGAACCTATTTAAATGTTAATAAATTTAAAATTCGTTCATATCTGTATAAACAGTATTATATATTTGCGTGCGAACCAATGCTATAATTAGATAGGATTAGTAAAACTATAGCGTACTAAATTGATTTAATAATTTTAAAAATGTTTGTTATATTATTTAAGTTAAGAGTAAATTATTAATTTTGTTGTTTAATATTGTAATTTCGTATGTGGATATATAATCTGTGCTATATAGAAGAAAGACATGATTTAAAATATGTAAAAGCCGTTATCTAAAAATAATATTAAATGTCTTTAAAAATTGTTAAAAGATTTCTTGTTTTAAATATATTTCAGGGAAAAGTTTCTCGAAAATATATTTAAAAGCTATATCAAAATATGTTTGTAAATTATTTTAAATAAATATGTTAAAAATGTTTTCGTTTTAAAAAAATTGTTAAAAGGTTGATTTTAATGTAAGATAAAAATAAAAGCTGGTCAAGTAATTAAAAAGATTTTTGATTGTAAACAAGTGTCATTAACAACCACACCTGGAATTCGTAAAAAGTAAAACTAGTTCAAAATTTACTAATTAAAATCTCCTTAGATAAGATTAAGTTATTTTAAAATCTAAATTGGACAATTGTTTGCAACGAAAAATCTTAATTATAATAATAGCTTATGGAATGTTTCTAACATAAGTTATCTAAGATCTGGATTATAAATTGAAAATTATTTAATTAAATTTCTGAGTTTAGTGAGTCTTGAGGCGAGGGATTCCGATAAGGAAAACATATAAATACTCTGTATTTTTAACATATAGACAGCCATATTGTTAGTGAGAATTGCAGCCAGTATTCACAATTGTTAATGTTTAACATGTCCGGCTAAAAGCGGGCATCTTGTTGCTGTTACTCCGTGGGAAAACGGGGTTTCTCTCGTCGAAATGCCTAAACCACCATCATGCCGATAGAAGAGATGAGCCTAACATAATGGGAAAGATGATGCTGCCCAGTCAAACTAAACCAAACCAACAGCCAAGAACTTGCAGTCCAGATAAATAATACTGGTACCATTTTATTTTTCAAACCGCAGAGCTCTGTGTAATTCTAAATGTAAATATATCTATATAAGTTAGCTAACTCTCTTTTTAAAGTAATGATAAAGCTAAATGTAATCAAAACTTAAAATCCATTTAATTATTTTAATATGTCACTTGCTATCAAAATTTAATGTGTTAAAGTTTAAATAATCTGACTTATTTATATTTTCCATTCACTTCAAAGTAAATTATTTAGTTTAAAGTTATATCACTGCGGTTGTGTCTATATTTCTTTGCTTATTTTAAATGCTTATTATATTTTATATGCCAATATTTCGAAACAGTGGGCACTTAATTTCATCTTTTTAAGAAGATATTATTTGAAAATCTTCGCGTAATTTGTTTATAGCATCAACTTTCTGCGCTGTTTCGAAATCCTATTTTTTTTTTATTATTTAAATGATTTAATATGTGAAATGTGGCTCTTTTATAATCAACCATTTAAAAACTTAACCTTTTAGTTTTATTTAGAATTAAATTTAGCCTTGATCATATTTATAAGTATATTTGACATTTAAATTCTTAAGTCCATAGAAATATACTTTTCCTCCTTAAATATTTATTATCTATAAGTAACTTAATAGATCGAACATGTCAAAGATGTAGTAATATTCTTTTTAGTAGCATAGGCATTTATTATCAGGCTACGCAAGAGTTGGTCCCAATTTGATAGAGCTAATCTGCTATTAACTCGTATTTCATAGTATGAAATATACTATTCTTTGCTTGGCGGATGTGATATTATTTTATAAAATTATTCTCGTTTTGCTGCTATACGTAATATATGTATCTCAAGATGGAGCCACGGCATTGCCAGCACATCTTCTTTTATAGGGTAGAGCAGTAGCGAAGCCTGAGCCAAGGCCAGGTTAGCATGTAAGTCCCCCACCATTCCTGAACACAATGTTCCTTTTCACGCAGCATTGCGATCGGTTACAGGGTACCGGCGTTTGTCGCAAGAACCCTGAAGTTATTTCATCTATCCGCAGAGCGACTTTTCCTATTATTGTTTACCTGTGCCATAGCACATTGGTAAAATCTTATGCAGCCAACTCTTCCACCTTAACATAACGCTTTCAGCATTCTGAAATTTTCTCTTGAAAGCCATGTTTGATCGATCATTACTTGAGCTGGTTTATGCACTAGTTATTAAATTGTATTGTATATTTTAGTAAATGAATTCATGATCAAAGTTCAATATAATTATTTATATAACAGCCACCAATGTAATAAGATTTGGCTTATCAAGATTTATAGACATAACATAGTGATTAATTAGGTATCAATTGTAAACAATTCATAAGATGGGCATATGTTAAACCTCTCTATGAAATTTAATGATTACTTATGTAAAGTGATTTTGAATTACCAAATGTTTGCATACATTCTACCCTGAATGCTAGTGAAAATAAGTGATATATAGATATGAGTTGTAAATAAATATATAATTAGTTTAATGTATTTTGTTTTCTGTCTCGTTATTGATCTAATTCAATCCAATTCTAATTACTATTTATAGACTATATATGTGAAAACTAACCCTTTGAGCAAAACGTTGTTTCGATTAAAAAAGTTTACAATTTCGACCGAATAGGTGCAAACCGTATACTACAGTTCCTTTTTTTTTCTCTCCGCCATTTTCTATCTTTTTGTGTCTAAAAATTTTTTCTGTGCGATGAAAATTAGATTTTTATAGAATTTTGTAAAGTACATTATTAAAATTTTGTAATTTTTTATCTTTCTAGATTTTATCAACGATAAAAAAATATATGGAGAAAACAAATATTTTCGCCGCTAAACGTAATTACGTTTATAACGAACTTTCTGTTGATGTGTTTGATTTTGAGGTTTCGTATTCCCCATTACCTGTAAGTATTCAACATTCATCATCATCATCTCCCACTAATATATAATAATTGTTTGTAATTCCTTTGGGTTATTTATTTTATTTTATTTACTGTTTTTATACATTTCATTGTAGATAAGTTTTATTCATTTTATAGCATACTTGTATTATGGTTTGTATATAATAATGCATAATTTAACTCACTCTTACCCTCATGATATTCCAATAATGTAGTAATTATTTTTTACATGATAACTTAGAATTTACTACTTTTATTCATTTCATTGTAGATAACTTTTTATTCATTTTATAGCATACTTTGCAGATAACTTTATTCATTTGATAGCATACTTTTCTATTATGGTTTGCTATGTAATAATGCATAATTTAGCTCACTCTACCCTCATGATATTCCAATAATGTAGTAATTATTTTTACATGATAACTTAGAATTTCTACATTTATTCGTTCATTATAGATAACTTTTTATTTATTTGATAGCATACTTTGTATTATGGTTTGCTATGTAATAATGATAATTTAGCTCACTCTTCCCTATGATATTCCAATAATGTAGTAATTATTTTTTCATGCATAACTTAGAATTTACTACATTTTTATTCGTTCATTATAGATAACTATTTATTTGATAGCATACTTGTATATGGTTGTATGTAATAATGATAATTTAGCTCACTCTTCCCTCATGATATTCAATAATGTAGTAATATTTTTATGTACTTAGAATTTACTACATTATTTTCATTATAGATACTTTTATTTATTTGATAGCATACTGTATATGGTTGTATGTAATAATGATTTATCTCGCCCACCCTGATCAATAATATAGTCATTATTTTACCCCATAACTAGAATTTACTAAAGTATTTGTATTGATCCTCACTAAAACCTTGATTCTAATAGATATCCGATAGAGGGAGAAAAACACTTTGAAAAATAGAAATAGAGTGTCAAGAGAAAAGAAATTGAAATGGTCCTTTTGCATTAACAATCTGACTCAGGTAGGTCATGTTATATTATTTTTCTGATTATGAGAAGTGATGAGTGTTGAAATTGTCATTTTAGGTATATCTTTCAAAATTGAGAATTTGTGAAAATGTAAATAAGATATATAAAATGTGAAAATCTTTTTTAATTATTTGTGGTAATGTATTATCAGTCATCTCATTTGTTTAATAATGTATATATATGTTATGTAATAAATTAGAATTTTATTGATGTTGTATTTTTGGATTAAAATGCCATTAGGTTACAAGGGGTTAGATTAGTGATATATTTTAGTCAATTAAGAACCTCTCTTTTAATTATCAGAGTCTTATTGCTTCTCCGTGATCTATGTCGGCCATGTGGAAAGAGGTATACTACGTGTAATTTCAAGATGGTCATTCATAGGGTCTTGAGTCTTGGAATCCTGGCTTACGAGTTGAAGTGTGGTCAGACTTGGGATGTCACAGTCCTAGTCTGGTCAGCTTCGGTCTCTTTTGCTTGGATTCTGAATTCTGTTACGCGAATGTACAAACTTGACTGTTACAATATATATCAAATTTAAGATAGTTTTTAATTTTAATAGGCACATTTTATTTGTATAGTAGGAAAATTATTTAGCAATAAAAGTCATGTATAACTGTTACTATAAATCACTTTTAGTTTTACTCTATTGAATGGAAAATTCCAAAACATTTTCCTCATTGGAGTTTCAAATTTATTATAGCAATATTTATTATGTATTTTATGGCTGTTATAAATAAAACACTTATAAAGTAAATTATAAAATTATAAGCTTACGAGTTTCTTGACTAGCTTACATTTGAGCTTACTTTTGGCAGCCATTTCCTTGATATATCTTTTATCTTGTTATTGAATCAGTTTTGTAATTACTAGATGTCAGTAGTGGTATGCTATTTCATTGATGCTGTGTACTTAGAATTTACTCCATAGTTTATTAATTAATAATAACAAATAATTTATACTTTTCACTACAGAAAGTAATACATTTCAAACAATTTCTAGATTTTAAATAGTAGAATGATCTCCAGATTTTCTTTTAATCAAAAAAATATATCTTGTTCCCCAGTAGAAAAAGTCTCTCCAATAAAATTTGTGCAAATCTATTTATAGACTTTTAGCCAAGGGGCTGACGATAAATCAATAAACCATTCATATTATAGTAAGTGAATATATTTGCCCAAAATTATCAAATCCCCACCTTTAAACATAAATGATAACTAATTAAACTCTTTAATAATATTTTAGACTATAGTAAAAATATATTTAACAATTAATTATACAGTTTGACTTAGAAATAATTATAATTTTAAGTCTACAGAAAAGCTATTATTTAACAATAAAAACATTAAGTACTTCTATGGTTTTATTTAAAAACACTATTACCTTATTATATTATAATTATGAAAACTAATTTATCTGTCAGACTGTATGTGAGTATGCCTGCATACAATCTGACAGAGACTGACATGTGTTGTACATTCTAACTATGTATTACCCTGAAAAGACATACCTACTAAGTTTACCTATTTCCAGCCCCTAAAACCACATCATTCATTCCAACATCAGATTTAAATCATCAAGATTACAATTGATTAAAATTTAAAATTTTTAGTTAATAGACAATAAAATATGGCTTGGTGAATATCAAGCCTAACCATATGGTTACAATATATATATATATATATATATATATATATATATATATATATATATATATATATATATATATATATATATATGGTTACAATATATATATATATTGTGACCTTTGATTTGGATCAAAGAAACCAAAGATCAATGGGTTGAGGGAAATGCTGGTTTTTGAATGGTTTGAAGAGAAAATGTTTTTTTCTTCATAAAAAAATTGCAGATCAGTCCACTAGAGGGAGCCTGGGACTCCAGTTCATGCTGTTACAGGCTCCCAGTTTTATTCACCAAGGTTATAGTCTAGTTTCAAATTCATAAAAGAAAAGTTTATTAAGATGTAAGTGGATACCTGTTTTATTGTTTTTTTTTAATCTTTACAAGAAATTTTAAATCAGTTTTTATTCAAGAATAATTGAAATTAACTATCGTTCCATTTTATGTAAATGATTGCCATTAGAAGTAGACAAAAGCTAGGTTAAGTAATTCTTAGAATCATTAGAGTAACATAAATCTTTGGAAAATAATTTTAAATGAAACCAAATTATTCTAAAAAGAATAGAGACACTAGAAATCCTAATCTTATTGATAGAATAAAAAGAGTAAGCATTTGGACATCAAATCTCATTGAAAATATTGAAAATAAAAATGCTAACAAAGATAGTTTTAAGAACTTCATCCTTGCATCAGATATTAATTATGTTAAACAAGTTTCCATGGGTGAAAACCAATCAGGGAACACAGAAAACAGCCTAAGAAACCTTATAAATAGAAAAATTAATTATAAAACTAAGGAAAAAAAATCCCAGTATTAAATTGTTCATAGGAATAAAATTACGATATCGTCTGTCAAACCGGAAGTTGCCAAATACAGCAAATCGGCCAGATTTAATAAATTATTTTGAATTTTAATTCGATCTCAATTTTAGAATTAAACATTATAGATTAGGACTTATGCTATCTTCCTGCACAAAAATCAAATTTCTCCAATGATCACAACAGAAGTTATTAGCCCACTCCCAGTATGATTGGGAGACAACAAAAAATGGAAAAAATATTCAAATCAACACAGAATTACAATGAAATGATTCCTGAGTTACAAAACAATGATTTAAAGGCAAAATTAGTCCAAAATGATGTTTTAGACCTAAACAGAGACATTGGAGCCACAAATGATTCATCCTCTTTTAATTCAACAATTATTGAGATTATTCCAAAGTTTAACAACAAACTTTCAGATTATACAAATGAATCCTTGATTACTAATCAAGACCCAGAATTCAATCAAAAGAAGAAGAATCCAATTAGTATCAACAAATAAGAATCATAGTAAACCATAAAGGTTTTTATAGTTGGATGGGTTGAACAGATATTGTGAACATTTTCAGACACAGGAGGTTGGTAATGATTACAGACTTTCAGCTCTATTGACCTCAGTGTGCAATGTGATATGGACAAATCGTGTGTACTCATGATGTGCAAGTAAATCTGGCTTGATTATAGATTACAATGAATTCACTGTTGCATTGGTGAGCATGTGTCTGCATTCCTGTTCTTTTCCTCATGTGTGGTGGGGGTGGTCATGAGGGGCTTGTTTTATTTGTGGGGATGGTTGTCCACCACTGCCAAGCCTGGGTGGTTAATGCCCTCCATTGAACGTTGTCCTGAGAGGCTGCTGTACTGCCTTGATGGATTGTTTATTAGGACAGTGTTGATTTGAGCTCATTATTATTTTTGTTTCCATAGTTAACTTCAAAATTAGAGCATTTGTAAGGTGGTTGGTCTGCTTTGGGCCACTGACATATATTATAGCTTTGATGGAGTTTTTGCTGCAATAATTTTGCAGGCATGGGTCTGCATTTCTCTTTTTTTTCTCAAAGGTGGTGGCAGTTGTTAGGGGCCTGGTTTATTGGTGCAGGCTGTTGACAATTTATTGCTGCTACCTGGAAAACCTGCCAGGAGGGGCCTGGTCAAAGTCTCAGTGCCATTCTTGTTCTGATTGGCTGCTGTTCCTTTGATAGGTTGGTTTTGGACAGTACAGATCTGTGCTTGTTACTTGTTAGTTTTTCCCTAGTTGGCTTTCCAATTTTGGGCAGGTAGACCAAATGTGGTCCCTGCACATTTGGACTATTAATTGGGAGAAAGAAGTACCTTTAATGGTCTTGACATGGCTCGGCTATGGGTCAAGAGTTTATTATCCATGAACAGATACACATTAATCAAAATTGTAGTAACCCTTTTATGGATATAATTGTTATCGAGTATATGCATTTTATATAAACCTGGTCAATAATTGTTTTACCATGTAACATTGAACACTTTGTAATCCTCAATGGTTAAGTGTACCTGAAAATTTTTGTAATCTTTTAACTAATAAAGGCTACTTTCGGGAAAAAAGAATTGCAGATCAGATGAAACTCAGAATAGATTTAAAAAAAAAAAAAAAAATTAAAATTTTGTATAGCGATTGTGTGACATATAAATAAAATTATGTCTATAGTTTATTGAAAGATTCTAAGGTATAAATGTGTTGGGTGCAAGGAAAGATGATAATAATTAATTGTATTAACCTTTATTTTCTGTTTATGTTCATGCTAAATCAGTTACTTAACTAAAGTGGAAAATATATAAAAGTTTGACTCTGTAATAATCAGATCAGGTGATAAAACTTTCTCCAAATTAAAATTATTGTATCTTATTTAATTTAAAATTGTCAAACAGAATGAATATTTAATGCATATGCAATATTGCCCAATAAAATAAAATTTAATTAAATAATATTCTTTTAAAAATTGACTATTGGGTGAATAAAAAATACTTTAAGAAACATTTTTTCTGACTGTTAGAAATAGTAATTATTTTTTATGTCTATCCTTTATATTTTCACTACATTGTATATTTTTTAATATATTTATTTTGCAGGGCTTAATTGAAAGCAACGATCATCTTAGTATTTAGATCTCCAATAAACTACCTCATCATATAACTAATTATTGTAAAAATAAGAATAAGTATATATTATTTTTTTTCTTAACGATGTAGTAAAATAATAGGCCTATAAATAAATTATATAATTCGTAATTTAAAAAAAATATTCAAAAATAAATAATTAACAAATTTGATTCTTTTCTAAAAATAAAATAAATTTCTTTAATGTCATAGTAAAATATTGAATAATTTGATTACAACATAGAACTATTACATTTATTTATTTTTACTTTATATGTGTATAACATACTAAAAGGAGATTTTAAAATGAAGTCATTTTTTACCTGCCTATCTTTCTATGTATATATTTTCCAAATTAATCATTACATACTCATTTATTTGTCTTTTTATTTAATATATTCACTTGTTTATTTGCTCATTTCTCTATTCATCTGTCTATCTTTTTAGCTTATCAATAAATAAATGTATACATCAATCAATAATCAACACCAATCATCTATTTATCTAAATATTTATATATTATCTATCTGAATACATATCTATATATATACCTTGCATGTTTTTTATTTAATCAGATAAATGTTAAATCGAAATTACATGATAAAACATTATTTATAAAGATTTTACTCTTAATCAATTTGCAAAGAAAACCAATTACAGAAATTACCTTTATAGATTTTCAATTTAAAAAAAAACATTCAGATTATTATCGTTAGTTACTCTTATTAAATATTAATTTAAAATTGAAGAACATATTGAGTTTTGATCAATCAAATTTATTGCAATATGATCTGAATGTATCTACTTGTCTATTTTTTTTTTTACATTAGTTTTTTTTTTTTTTAATCTTGAGAGAAATTTGCTTAAGTTTTTTGAATATTCGATAAAAAAACAAAACAAAAACATAATTAGTTGAAATTAAATGAAAAAGCAATAGAAGTACTGTAATATAAAATGAAACTTATATCTTTATCTATGCATTTTCTTTTTAAGAGAAATTGTAAAAAAAAAGAAGCAATTACGTTAAAGAAAAAAAAATCAGCATAAATAAATTAGGTTACCACTCAAAATTAAAGCAGTTTAAAAATAGCTAAATTGATAAAAAAAAATTAAAAAAAAAATCCCAGAGGAAAAAACAAGCTGAAAGTGAACAGAATAGTAATATAATATATATTCTCGCACGCACATATATATATATATAGTGCTACAATTTGATTTATAAGTATCAATCTTTTTGTACATACAATTTTGATATTATTCACTTCAGATAAATTCATTAATGTTTATTACTAATTATTTTCTTGGCTAGAAATTAACATATTATTTCTATCTCATATCCAAAATTCTGAACTTCAATTAAAGGTTAATATATCTATTTTTTTAATTAAACATAAACAAATAGAATAAATCTACTTTTTTTCCCATGTGTAATGTATTTTTTTAGATATACTTAAACTTCCATGCTTCTACACATTCTTGAAATATATGACTAAAAACACATGAAGAAATAAATGATCTTTAAGATGTATTTCATGCTAAAACTGCATTTCTCAGATGGGCCAGATCATTATTTCTTATAGGTATCTTCATTATTTGTTCACTGTATAAAAATGTTTTTACATTTTTTTTTTCACAGTACTGACATTATTGACTTTAACTAAATATATTATAATCATTAATGTATCCTGAAGATATTTATAAATATTTAACAAAAGTTAAAGTAATCTATAAAAAAAGTGAGGCCAATTGAAAAATATTGATTCAGTAGAAATTCATCTTAGAAGTCATTTGAATTTTTCAGATATTTCTACTCTTATTTCAAAAATATATGATGGTATGGAAGTTTTAAATTCATAAGTTATCTACATGTCTAGTATCAAATATAATATTTTATATAATAAACGAGTTAATCTTATAAAGTTTTTTACACTAATATTAATTAATATTTATTGTATAAAATGTAGTATGTGTATAACAATTAGTAAAGAGTTAACTCTAATTTGTTAAATTTATATTCAGTGTATTATACAATAATTCATCAGTTAATAAATTTATTGAAAAAACAGATTATGTGGAATAAAAGTAAATATGTGAGCATTAATAAAATAAAAAAAGAGCTAATAGTTAAAGATAATTTTTGATTTTTTTAATCATTTACTTAGAATAAGGATTAAATCAGGTTTGGTTATACATATTGTAACATTTATTTATATATGATACAGATATATATTTTACATTGTGTAATATTTAAAATAAAAACTTCAAAGAGAGTAAAAGGCAAAAATCGTTTAAAAGATATTTCATTTTTTTTAGAAAAAAAAACAAAAAATGTACAATGAAAGTTAATTTTTGTTTTTCATATTTACCTGTAATTTAACTTTACAACCTATTGACCCAAATTATTTTGTCTTTTGACCAATTTGCCCTCTAGTGAATTTTTTTCTAAGTATTATACGCTAAAATGCGTTTAAAATAGTATATTTTACTATAATAAATATTTTCCCCAAAATTGTGCATTAAAAGGTGGGAAATTCAAAATTCCCACTCTTACAATAGACATATGCCCCACCCTGACATGTTCAGCCATTGTCTCTTGCCAAGGCTGTAAAATATTCAGCATTTTATGACATTGCAGATTTCATTGATGCAAAAATATGTTTATTTGCAAATTTATTACGGTTTTAAATGTTTTTTTTTTTAAAAATAATTTGCACTCTATTTATTAGATATCAAGAAATATAAATTATAAATAACTTATTTTGACTTGACATACATTATTTTTAAAAATATAATGTTATATTGCCAACTAACATAAATATGACCTCAAGCAAATTAAAAAATTGTAGCTTTGACATAAACAATCTACGTTATGTTTATAGTAAGAAAATATCATAATTTAGCAATAGATATTCAAAATATTTAAACTTTTAAAGCACAATTCATTAGATATAAGAGAAATAAATAAATATTTGTTTACATTTTAAAAAATAATCATAAGAAAAAATATTTCATTGAATTTATAAACTAGAAATAATCTTTCTAGAAATGATGACATGTAAAGTTTTTGTTTTGATTACATTCTCATTTTTTTAATATTTACAGAAGCAAAATGTGAACATTTAAAATTTATTTCAGTAGTATGAATGAAGTCAAATTTATTATTTTCTGAAAAGAAATAATCATTTTACCATATATTTTTCATTGATGTGTGAGACAAAAAAAACATTAGAAATGCTAAAATATAAGAGGTGTGATGCTGCAATTTGGAATGGTTGATCAAAATAATGTTGATATTGGAAAGTGCATACAGTTTAATTAATTCAAACAGCAAAAAAAAAACATTCCACATGCAGATTACAATCAAAGTTTCAAAGCTAATTAAAGATAGCAAAAATAATCCCCCCAAAAACTTTGTAGCTAAAAAAAAAATAATGTGGAAGATTATAGAATAATAAAACAAAGCATAAAGAAAATATATGCAGGACTTCTCAAAAATGATCTGGAGTATAGAAGGAGTGGACAAGTTGGAAAGAAATCTTTTTCTACCTGTGTGTTTTGGTCAAGATCTCACATACCATCTTTTTTCAATTAAAAATAAACTGTTGCCACTTAGATCTAAAGTGAACCTATTCCACATGTGCACGTAGAACCAGATCATTCACCAACACATTCTCTTGGAAAAAGTCACCTAACCCTTCATCTAATCTTGCCTCAGTAATGATCAGATATGGAGGAAATGAAACCATAAAAAATCAGTACTGTGGACTATCCATTGAAGGAATTGGACTACTAAGAAGATCAATCCCCTATGTAAACACTTGAAACTTACCGGTAAGTTAATGGCCATAATTTCTATCTAGATAAAAGAATTGTGATCTAAATTTTAAATAATAAGCTGTTACCATGGACAAAAAGAAAACATTAGTTATCTATTACTTCAAAGTATGATATTTGAAATTCAAATAGTTAAAATAATTATCTGAGTATGCATGTGTTTCTTTCCAATATTATAATTTTATTATTATACGTGTTTAAATGCTTAATGGGTTGTAATAAATCTTTACTACTAAAATAACAAAAACTTTCATTGTATGTGCATAATTTATAGTTAGTTACATTGTTAATTTATTTTTATTATTTAGTTTTAGAGTAGTGTATAAATTACCTTACCAATGTATTCTTACTTCTTACTTAAGTTTAGGAGGAATATTTTCTTAAAATAAATTGAAGGACAATCTTAATTCCGACCTTGTAACTATTACTTTATAAGTTATGATACACTTGACACAGAATCAGGTTGTCTAATGACTTTGGTGCCCTTTTTATAAATTAAAAAACTGATTCTGCCAGCAATTGAAATCATAATAATTCTTAGAGTAAGTTAATCAGGAAATATAGCTATGTTTTTTTTTTAGAAATATAAGTGAAAAATTTTTCCCCTTCATAGCTTGATTAACTCATGCATTCTAGTAGTAATTTAAGACATCAAAATGTGAGAAACATTACAATGGCTTCCCAATGTGAGACTTAGAAAAAAAACACCTGAGATATGTCATAAAGGGATAAAAAAACAAGCATTACAATAATGGCATAAAGTGGAGAATTTAATGTCCATAGCTGGAAAATAAATATGACAGTAATTATTGCACAAGATTCAAAAGTTTTACAAAAGTTTAACATATGTAAATGATATATTTATTTTATATAGCATGATTTTTATGAATGTTTATCTTCATGCTTTCATTTCCAGTGCTTAAGATTTGCCCATATTTATGCATTTGGGTTGAAAGATAGGTGGATTCATTCTATTCTTTTGCAAAAACTTTATTTTGTGTTGAAAATGAAAGTATTAATTTATTATTAAGATTTATAAAGTGCATTAGCTTGAAATGCTGATCTTAAAGTTTAACATGTAAAATAATAATAATAAAAAATTATTGCATGCAGTTCCAAAGCTTTTTATTCATAAGAGTAGAGTGAGGGTGTAAAATTTTAAATAAGACACTATTAAAATAAAATAATAGTGCATAAATTAGATAATAAGAAAAGATATAAGCAAAAACTGATTGAAATCTAGTAATGAAGGTAAAAAAAGATATGTATGGAGTATTATAAGGTGACAAAAGAGGGGTGGGGTGTGGGTGAACAAATTTATTAGCAAAGCATAATAAGGTATTGAATTTATATTGTAACAGTTAATAAAGTTAAGACTTTATTTTATTATAACAAAAATAACAAATGGCCAATATGAAATTAAGAAGTAGTAAAGTTATGCAACACATGGCAGAAAGCAAAAAAGATTTAAAAGAGGGCATGGGACCGTTAGTAAAAAAAACTATTATATAGATTACTAACAATGCAAAGAGGATATAAAGAAAGAAACAAAAGATTTCAAGGAAGAAATAAAGAAAGAAATGGCAAAGATGGTTAGAGAAGTGACAGAAGAAATAACGGTAAAGATTAAAAAAAAATGAAAGAAGAGTTAATAAAGGTAGTTGATGAGAAAATAGTAAAACAGACATAGAGCAAAGAATTGATAGAATTAGGATCAGATAAGCAGGGGATAAAACTTCTAGAAAATAGAGAAAATGTTATGAGTATGGTAAATCCTTTTTTGAAATTCAAAATCTTCTGTGGGCAGGATGGAAAATCACTGATAAACACTTAAATAGCCTTGAAATGTACTTAATGATAAACCCCATGTCATAAGACATTAAGTTAATGGTGGCAATTAATAATTTACAAGGGATGGCACAAGCTTGGTGGGAATCTGATTAAGAAACCAAATAACTTCACTTAGTATGGACAAAAATTAATCAAATGGTATTGGAATGAGGACCATCAAGAGAGAATTAAGAATAATATAGCACAAGAGAAAGGTAGAACAGAAGAGCATTATGTGCCATTTTTTTGGAAACAAGTAGTGCAACTATAAGTGCCGATGACATGCAGGTTGACAGAGAAACAGGTTATAAAGATTACATGGAAAAATTTTCCTGATCCCATAGGGCATCTATTGATAAGCACTGGATAAAAAACAGTGGAATGAATGGGGAATTACTTGGTGCTTTTGAGAGTAACAAGGCTGGAGAGGAAGAGTCAAGCCCTAAATACATTAACAAAATACCGAATGAAAAGAAACTACAACTGAACACTATAGTGTTTACTGATACTCCTGGAAATCAAAGAAAAGATAAGGGGTGCCTAACTAAAAATAAAGGGAAGGGAATTCATGCAAGATCTCCATCTCTGAGTGAAAAGTTTAGAAGTCAAAATAAATATGAAAGGGGGGAAGATCTTGATGTAACATGGAGAGACTGGTGTGAGCAACATGGAGGGATTCAATCCCTATCACCTTGGCCATAAACCAGTTATGCAGATATCATTAAGAGATTAATTGGGCTGGATTACATTCTGCAGATCTTGGATATGCCTCTGGAGACATGAAAAAATTAGGACTTAAAACTAGAATATATAAACAAAAATTTTCCACATTGAATCTGACTGCCAGCTTTTGGCAGATGAAGTTTCACCCTGATGACCAGAAGTTCAAGACATTTCAATATAATGATATATCATATCAATTCAATAGAATGCCTTTTGGTCTAAATAATAGTGGAGCAGACCTGTTAAAATGTCTTGACTGAGTACTGCCTCCTGATATCAAAAAGTTAATTACTATCTATATGGATGATATGATTATTGCATCTATTAATCTTCATGAACCCTTACAATACCTCAAAATGTTTTGGTATCCACATTAATCTTCAAAAAAGCTGTTTAGCAGCAGCAGAAGAGAATTTCTTAGGGCACTTTATTAATGCAAATGGAATTAGGCCTCATCCTGAGAAAATCCAAGCAATCAAAGGGTATTACAGCCCCTCACACATCAAGACAAGTTAGGGCATTTTTGAGGCTGTGTAACTCCTACAATAAATTTTACAAAAAAACCTTGCTTCTGACATGGAACCTCTGATGCAACAATTACATAAGGAGACATCATGAAAATGGCTGGCAGAGCATGAAACCAACTTCAGGGTTATTAAAGAAAAGTTCCTTAACCAAGTGATGTTGGTTTACCTTGATTTAAAAAAACCATTTATTGTCCAGATAGACAGTAGTGGATATGGATTAGGTACAGCTTTTATGCAATATCAGGAGGATGACAACCTGGGAGTAACTTATTTTGTCAATTTATTTTGTCAGCAGACCATTGAGAGGTGCAGATATTAATTATAGGAACATGGAGAAAGAGGACTTGGCTGTTGTGTGGGCATTTCAGAAGTTCCACCAATTCGCAATGGGATCAGAAGCAATCTTTAGGATGGATCATAAAAGCCTGGAATTTTTAAACCACAATTATTTAACAAATAGTAGGTTAAACCAGTGGAGCCTTTTTCTCCAACAGTTCAATTATTCTGTTCAGTATTGTAAAGGCACCGAAAATATGGTGGCTGACCAAATGTGTCAGAATATTAGTCCTGGGGCTCAAAATCATTTTCAGATAAAAGATATCTGTTTGATGAATATAGAATTAGAGCAGGATGCTGTAGTGGAAGAAGGATTGAGACACCTGGGAAAAGTGCAATGGCAAACCCACACCTACAAAAAATTATTGATCAACTAGAAGTCAAAAATGAAATAGGAGAAATGTTGGAAATTAACACCGGAAATAGATACTGACTGAAAGAAGAGGTCTTCTGATACATCACTGACCTACAAAGGGATCAGTGAAGATGATTATACCAGAGAGTTTACAAGAAAGACTTATTATGTACACTCACTGTTTGTATGGATATTATGGAGTTAATAAAATGGAAGACTTTTTGAAGACGTTCCACTGGCTAAATATGAGAGCACAGACTGTCAGCATAGAAAGTGCATGCATAACCTGTCAGAAGACAAAGCCACCAAATAAGAGTCATATCAGGCCCCATTGAATCCTATCATTTCTAACAAACCAAATGACCTGAGAGCTGTTGATTTTTATGGATTGTTACCAGTTTTTAAAAAAATATGAAATATGTAGTAGTGGGATATGACATTTTCTCAAATTGGGTTTCAGCATATCCAGTGTCTCTCAGGCAAATACTAGGAATACCATACGGATTCTTGAGACAGAATACTTTGAGAAGATAGTTAGACCTAGGGCTATTTTGTCAGACCATGGTACACCTTTTACATTATATGGATGGCAAGAGTGAATAGAGAGGAAGGCACTAAACATGTATTGTCATCCATATGGAATCCACAGTTTAACCCATGTGAGCAAATGAAGAGGGTTGGGATGACTCTTCAGGGTATATACTGCTTCCAACCATAGAGGATGGCTGAAACAGCTTCCTTGTGTATTAAATTGTATAAATTGGACTTGTAATGAAGCCACAAGGTTTGCCCTTATAAATCCCAGAAAATATTGATAAAAGAAGAGATCAAGAAAAGGCTAAGGCAAAATTGGAACACAGTGACAAGCTCTGGACAATGCAAAAATGATTCAGGACTGAGAAGTTTAAAAAAGGAGATACAGTATGGATCAAAGTGAACCCGTGAGTCAAACAGAGAAACATATTGTCAAAAAGTTCCAAAACATGTACAATGGACCTTACCAGATCATCCAAAAGAATGGCCTAAATGCTTTTTCTGTAGAAAATATTGAAGAAGAAAGGGGTACCTATAATTCTAGGTCCCTGAAACCATACAAGACCAGGACATGGTATAAAAGGTCTCTATGAAGGCCATTCTTTTGGATGATCTGGTAAGGTCCATTGTACATGTTTTAGAAATTTTTGACAATATGTTTCTCTAAGAATAAAATAAGTTCAAACCTCTATTTTATTCACTTTCTCTGGCTCCAGTGGTATTGTAACATTTATTTATATATGGAACAAATATATATTTGGCATTGTGTAATATTTTAAAAAAAACTTTAAAAAGGGTAAAATGCAAAGATATTTTAAAGATGTCATTTAATTTTTTTAAGTATAATTTTATTTAGAAAAAATAAAAACATACAATAAAAGTTAATTTTTGTTTTTCTTATTTATCTGTAATTTAATTAAAATGATGTTGATATTGAAAAGTGCACATAGATTAATTAATTTAGATAGCGAAAAGACACCCCACATGCAGATTACAATCAAAGTTTCAAAGCTAATTAAAGATGGTGAAAGTAACCAAAAGATAAACTTTGTAGCTGAAAAAAAAATAATGTGGAATATTATAGGATAATAAACAAATGATAAAGAAAATATGTGCAGGACATCTCAAAAATGATCTGGAATATAAAAGGAGTAGACAAATTGGAAAGGAATCTTTTTTCACCTATGTGTTTTGGTCAAGTTTTTGGGTGCAGCATTTTTTTTAAAATTAAGAATAAAATGTTGCCACTTAGATCTAAAGTGAACCTATTCTGCATATGTGAGTAGAATCATTTCATTCACCAACACCTTCTCTCGAAAAAAGTTACCTAACCCTTCGTCTAATCTTGCCTCAATAATGATCAGAGATATAGAGCAAATGAAACCCTAAAAACAGTACTGTGGACCATCCATTGAAAGGAATCAGACTATCCATTTGGAAAGAATCAGACTACTAAGAAGATCAATCACCTACATAAACATTTGAAACTTAATTATAAGTTAATGGCCATTATTTCTATATAGATAAAAGATTTACACACTGAATTTTAAATAATAAACTGTTACCATGGACAAAGTAAGATATTGGTTATTCATTACTTCAAAGAGCAATATTTGATTCAAATGGTTAAAATAATTATCTGAGTATGCATATGTTTCTTTCCAATATTATAATTTTATTATTATATGTGTTTAAATGCTCAATGGGTTGTAATAAATCTTTACTACTGATATAACAAAAACTTTCATTGTGTGTGCATAATTTATAGTTAGTTACATTGTAAGTTTTGAGTGTTAGATTTTTATTATTTAGTTTTAGAGTACTCTATAAATTACCTTACCAATATATTTTTATTTCTTAATTAAGTTTAGAAGGACCATTTTTTTAAAATAAATTGATGAGAAATTTTAATCCCAATCTTGTAATTATTACTTTATAAGTTACTGATATGCTTGATTTAGAATCAGTGAGTCTAACGACTTTGGTGCCCTCTTTTATAAATTAAAAACTGATTCTGCCAGCACTTGAATTCATATTAATTCTTAGGTTGAGTTAATCAAAAAATATAGCTATGTTTTTTTTAGAAATATGAGTGAAATATTTTTCTCTTTCATAGCTTGATTAACTCCCGCATTCTATTGCATAATTTAAGGCCTATCAAAATGTGAAAAATGTTACAATATTATAAATTATTGTATTTTTTAAAAAAAAAACTTAGGTGGTTTTGTTATATATATATTGTAATGGAAACCCGGTGATCGAAAGGCTTAAACTTCCCTTTTATATCGATATAATGGGGAATTCTTATAATTCAAGATCACCCACTTTCCACTATCACAAGCAGAGAAAAAATACAGACATAAACGAGTCTATATCTGCACTTGACCAAACCTGTATGCTATATGGGTATAGCCCCAGGTTATATTTCCCGGACAACCTTCTCCCAATTGCTGTAAGATTTAACAGAGTTACAGTGCTTGGATAATTATAAATTTAATGGGATCAAATACTGCACCACTAGCTTCACGGGTTAATTAAGTACTCAAATGAATAATAATTATTTCCCAACCCTAAGATTATATTATTTTTTGGAAGTGGCGAAGAAAGAGACGAAAACAGATTTTACATAAATAAAAAATATTTAATGCAATAAATTATAAATAAAGAAACACTCTAAATTATTAACATTCAATATAAAAAAAACAGATTATGCTATAATACCACAAAAAGTAAATAAATACAATAGAAGATTCTATATATGATTGCAATCTGTGGAAATAACTTATCTCTTTATTGTCATTTCAAATATTCAAAGAGTCTAATTAATGTCTATCTCATTATATCTGGGAGTGGCAATTGCATTAAATTTAAAAGGTATGTGCACATAAATTATATAAAAGATATTGTTCATAATTACCTAGGTCATTAAGTCTTCGAATAAACTTGGCGTCTTGCTGACCGTCCCATGGAATTTTCCCACTTCTTTAGTAGGGAACGGTCACTCTTTGGTTAGATTTGATTGTTGGGACTCCTCCGTATTGTGGGCATCAAGGCAAGGCAAATGAACCCTTTGGCAGGCACTACGTTGGCAGTTGTTACATTGAGATGCGAACCATTATAGCATGGAAGTCTGGATCGACCGGCGATCATGACTGGCTCTTAGCCACACATCCTTGAAGCTTCCATTATGTTATAGTTTGTTTTCATGTTCCCAAATTTAACTTTTCATGTCTGCTTTCTATTATATTTCTCTGCTTCTTATCAGAGCAGTCTCTTCACTGAAGTCTCGACGAATACTGTTTTTCAATTAATTAATTAATCTCCTTTATTTTTCAAATTCCTTCCTTATCTTGATCTCCCACTGTATATTTATTTCACACCTTTTTACTTTAACATGCTTTCATCAACTTATACAAAATTATTTTCAATTTGATACAATTTTGTAATATAATATTTTACATTTATTTATCAATCATTTTCTTTACTAAAATTATTTCATTTTGACATGAAATAAACCTTACTCCCTTTATTCATACATTCACACATGCATTTCATTTTCGTCAAAATGTGTAAATTTAAGACCAGATCTTTATCTTTTCGTTGCATTCTAAATTTTACTTATATTTTATTTAAACTCCCCAACTATCGCTTTTTTTTTATATCATTAAGTTTCTATTTTATTTATATTTCCTTTCTTATTTTTTTAAAATCTTACACTGAACACATAATATCGATATTTCTAACCTTAATATTTCTATTCTTTCTAAAATCTGAACTTTGGAGGGTAAAAGATAAGAATCTTTTCAATTCTAATTCCCTCTCCCTTTTTTTAAATTAAACATTTCTTTGTTTTGTAAATTTTTAACCTCACTTTTTTATAATCCAAGCACAATATTTAACATTCTTTCAATGTTAAATATCTATATGTGTGACCGCAGTATGTGCGATCATCACATTACACCATTCCCCTCCTTTAAAAAATTTTTTTCTAAAAAAAATTTTAATATACTGCATTTCAAGCTAAATGCTCCTAACTACTGTTAGAACCATTTTATATCTATTTATTTCTAATATAACTTTAGTGATGAGATTATTCCTAGAGAGGTGACCAGGCAAATTATATCCCTACTCTGATGACCCAACCAGCATTACTAAACCGATTTAATCTCATTATAACATTACATGAATTTATTTCTGCCTCCTACTTGTATATACAGCTTTGAGTTCACAGGATGACTCTATGACTTGATTAAACCTGTTCATACCTCACACTTTACAAATGATAACCCTCTAAGTGACAACTCTGGTCACTATTACTGAGGTTGGTTGGAAGGCTGACATTTTTTTTTATACAGCTCACCCATGAGCTCAGAATATTTTACTGATAACTCGTATTTTTTATAATGGGGTTCTTTCCCCATAGATTGGTTTCTAAATCATTGACTCACAATATTTGTCAAATATCTAACTGGAAATCTTAATCCAAAGAGTCATTATGAGAAGGGGATCTCTGTCCCTGTCTTCTCTATATAATAAGATTTGGTGACCCCAGAACATACATGAATGCATAACAGAGAAGGCTCACCATATACTGCTAAGATCCATCTACAAATATCTAAACATACACACCTCCAGCCTCTATCTATGCTCTCACACTACTATCTATCATCTGATGATTTGTCTTCATTTGGATCCTTTGTACTGTTTGGCCATTTAGGCTCATCATTTCTTTATATTTTCATGATCAATGTTCAAGTTTATTCTCCATTTCTCTTGATCCAATTCCATTTCCCATCTTATTATCAGTGAATCCTTCCTTTATTGATGCTGGTGTTTATATTTTATCTGGTGGTTGTCTTTCTCTATTGACATCACCTCTGCCTCCCCTAAGATGCGGATTTTGATCCCTAAGTTCTCGGTCTTCAGTCCTGTCAAATGGACACTTACATTCCATCTCCAATCTTTGTCGTCCATTTTCCTGCCTCCTTGGGTTCCACTTTGTAGAATATCTCTAGTTTTCTTGCCATCATCCTTCACTAGGATCCCATCAATTTTTTATTATAAAAGGTTCTTTTGGAGGTGGTCTAGGTTTATATTCATCCTCCTTCTGGTTGTCGCTGGTGGTATCCAATGCACTCAGCAACTCGGCCACACGGTCCACCATCCTCCTCTCTGTACTGATTAGAATCTGTTCTATATCTTTTGGGAACCCATGCCTAGTTATCCAGAGTATTTCCATCTCAGATAAGGGGTTTGCTGTCATCATCCTTACCCTGGCTACTTGACAGTGGAAGAATGTTATAAATAATTCCTCTGGTCTCCATTTCTCCTGTTTTATCTGATGCAGCATATCTTCTTGGAGTTCCTCACTCCAATAACTGGTCTTCAAAGCCTTGTGATACCCTAAAAATGTGGTAGGTTTTTGGAACAGTGAGTTACACCAATCTTGAGATTTGCCCTGCAAGTGACTGCAAGTGACCACTAACTTGGCCTCCTCATTTATTCTACCAAATTTGAAATACCATTCCAGGCTGTTCAAGTGCTCCATAGGGCTTTCTCCAGGGTTTTCAGCAAAAACTTGTATCTTTAGAAATTGGTGGAAGACAACAGGATAATCCATGCAATTTCCAGAGCCCTTATCTCTACATTCTCCAGTGATTCTTGGTCCAATGCCCTTTACTTCAGTATCAGCACTGTTATTGGCTGACCTCCTTATCCTCTCTTCAAATTTTGTGTTCAACCTTTCTACTGCCTTCACTATCTGAATTATATTTTCCTGCATGCTTGTCAGTCTTCTACTATCATCTACTTTTATTACTTCCCCTTCTTCATCTAACTTTCTTATTTCCCTTTCTGGCCACCCTTGTATTCTCTCAGATCAAACTCGGCTGACTTTCTACCTATACTCTCAGCCCTTTCTACTTCATCATATACTGGCTCCTTACTCTTTTGTTCATCCCACTCAACTTCTCTGTAAAATCCATTTCTTGTGTTCTCAGCCTCTGATTGCTAAATGACATCATTTTTAATTTTTTCCATGGCTTCAGCAATTCTTTTCTGGTTGTCTATTTCTATCTTTACCAGACATTCCTCCATCCTTCTCTCTTCTCTATCCACATATTCCTTCATGAATTGCTGTTTCTCAACCCTCATTTTCCTTAGCATATCCATGATATCATTATGGTTTATTTTACCCTTTACTTTCATCTCCTTATCCTCATTCCCTTCTTTTACTTCTCTTTCTTGAAAGTCCATTTTAGCTTGGGATGTTGTATGCATAATCTTAACTTTATGTAACCCTTCTTGATATCTGTATTTATTATTACTATTATTTACTAAACTCTTCTGGATATATCTACATAATAAATTTCTTTCTACTGACTCTTCGCTTTTCTACTTTGATTAACTTTTAATGTATTTGTTATTTATCAGTTAGCATTTAGATCGCTAGCCAACCCAAACATCCGCACTCTGGTTCACCCTCTTGTTCACCTGCCTTAGACTTGTTTGACTGCCTGCCTGACTTTGATGATTGTTTTATATTTTTTTCCAACTTATCCAACTCTGACTCACTATACTTCAATTAATGTCGCACTTATATATATATATATTTTAATCTAACTCAACTACTATACTTTATTCCTCTGTTAACGATATTTATAAATAAACTCATTTCTATTTGACTGTATTTCCAACAGTACGCACTTATGATATATATTTCTAATATTCCGTTTATAAATTTCGATCACTTTAAGGTCACGGTTGTTTTAAAACAAAAATCATACACATATATATTTTTTTAACAAACTAACCTCCTTCGTTATACACACTATGTTTGTAATTTATATTGTCTCTTTACTATTTTAAAATCATACACATATTTTTCCTCAACTTAATTAATATACTTCGTTATACTTACTACGTTTTGTAATTTATCGATTACTTTCTTTTCTCGAATATTTAAAATCATACGTATATATTTTTCTTCAACCTAACAAATACACTTGAACATTTTTATCATTTATCATTATAAATATTTTATTTTCAGTTTAACTGGGATATGTTATTATAAATTCACACATATATCTTCTCAACTTCGCTTACATACGCGATTATTCTAAAGTCCAACATATATATTTCTTCTTCAACTTAACTGAGTACGTGAATATTTTAGAATCTATTATTTATGATTAAAACCTTACTAACACTGTTTTATTCCTTTTTTAACTTAACTACTTTATTTTCGTTACAACAAACATCTAGATAATCTATATTTGATCACTATAATTATAGCTGAATACACTTTATTATTACGACTATGAATTCATACACACATTTATTTATTTTTAACTTAACTGGACTATGCGACTATTTTTATTACTTAGCATTAAAACTTTCATGAAACTTTGCTTTATTCTTTTTTCTTTTTTATGAAATGATTCATCTTTCATTACCAGCAATTATTTGAGATAATCAATTCTTTGTTCATGGCAATTATATTGAAATACTTCTAGTCTTTTATTAAATATGTCACAACGCATTTCAAAACTTTCTTAATAAAAAATTTCCCCTCTTTTCTTTGTACACATTTGATGATGAAACACATATATGAAGTATTATAAAGCAAAAAATTTATCCCCTTCGTCTTCGCTTCTAACCACTCTGATTTATGACGCTAATTTTATATATTTTAAAAACACATATATTATTATTTTTTTTTTAGAAAATATTTATGTTATTTTACAAAATTATTCAACACATGATCACCAATTGCACAGCAATAGATATCCTGGAAACTGGCCCCCAAAATGTAACGGAAACCCGGCGATCGAAAGGCTTAAACTTCCCTTTTATATCGATATAATGGGGAATTCTTATAATTCAAGATCGCCCACTTTCCGCTATCACAAGCAGAGAGAAAATACGGACATAAACGAGTCTATATCTGCACTTGACCGAACCTGTATGCTATACGGGTATAGCCCCAGGTTATATTTCCCGGTCAACCTTCTCCCGACTGCTGTAAGATTTAACAGAGTTACAGTGCTTGGATAATTATAAATTTAATGGGATCAAATACTGTACCACTAGCTTCACATGTTAATTAAGTACTCAAATGAATAATAATTATTTCCCAACCCTAAGATTATATTATTTTTTAGAAGTGGCGAAGAAAGAGATGAAAACGGATTTTACATAAATAAAAGATATTTAATGCAATAAATTATAAATAAAGAAACACTCTAAATTATTAACACTCAATATAAAAAAAAACAGATTATGCTATAATACCACATAAATAAATACAATAGAAGATTCTATATATGATTGCAATCTGTGGAAATAACTTATCCCTTTATAGTCATTTCAAATATTCAAAGAGTCTAATTAATGTCTATCTCATTATATCTGGGATTGGCAATTGCATTAAATTTAAAAGGTATGTGCACATAAATTATATAAAAGATATTGTTCATAATTACCTAGGTCATTAAGTCTTCGAATAAACTTGGCGTCTTGCTGACCGTCCCGTGGAATTTCCCACTTCTTTAGTAGGGAACGGTCACTCTTTGGCTAGATTTGATTGTTGGGACTCCTCCGTATTGTGGGCATCAAGGCAAGGCAAATGAACCCTTTGGCAGGTGCTACGTCGGCAGTTGTTACATTGAGATGCGAACCATTATAGCATGGAAGTCTGGATCGACCGGCGATCGTGACTGGCTCTTAACCACACATCCTTGAAGCTTCCATTATGTTATAGTTTGTTTTCATGTTCCCAAATTTAACTTTTCATGTCTGCTTTCTATTATATTTCTCCGCTTCTTATCAGAGCAGTCTCTTCACTGAAGTCTCGACCAATACTGTTTTTCAATTAATTAATTAATGTCCTTTATTTTTTAAATTCCTTCCTTATCTTGATCTCCTGCTGTATATTTATTTCACACCTTTTTACTTTAACATGCTTTCAGCAACTTATACAAAATTACTTTCAATTTGATACAATTTTGTAATATAATATTTTACATTTATTTATCAATCATTTTCTTTACTAAAATTATTTCATTTTGACATGAAATAAACCTTACTCCCTTTATTCATACATTCACACATGCATTTCATTTTCGTCAAAATGTGTAAATTTAAGACCAGATCTTTATCTTTTCATTGCATTCTAAATTTTACTTATATTTTATTTAAACTCCCGACTATCGCTTTTTTATATCATTAAGTTTCTATTTTATTTATATTTCCTTTCTCATTTTTTTAAATTTTACACTGAACACATTTCTAACCTCAATATTTCTATTCTTTCTAAAATCTGAACTTTGGAGGGTAAAAGATAAAAATCTTTTCGATTCTAATTCCCTCTCCTTTTTTTTTAATTAAACATTTCTTTGTTTTGTAAATTTTTAACCTCACTTTTTTTATAATCCAAGCACAATATTTAACATTATTTCAATGTTAAATATCTATATGCGTGACCTCAGTATGTGCAATCATCACAATATATATATATATATATAATGTAGAGTTACTATTTTTGTGTATTTTGTTTGATATAATTTTTAATTCCCAAAT
The DNA here is from genome assembly GCA_028023455.1 of Epiperipatus broadwayi. Classification (NCBI taxonomy): domain Eukaryota; kingdom Metazoa; phylum Onychophora; class Udeonychophora; order Euonychophora; family Peripatidae; genus Epiperipatus; species Epiperipatus broadwayi. The sequence goes on from JAQFVV010006209.1 coordinate 16,008,854, forward strand.
GTCTATGCTTTAACTTTTTTCATGAAGATTGCACTTAGGGTTATTAAAAATACATCTTATAATTAAATAAGCCAAAACAGTGATAACATCACACATAAACTTATATTTACTATGCATTATAAATATGTAATTATTTTATTATATTTGGTATTAAATTCCTTATTTACTATAGTATTTTTAATGAAAAATTAAAACAAAAGTTATTTTTTAAAAAAATTAATCTGTTAAAATTTTTAAAATAAGTGCTGAATTGTTAATTTTCATTTAAATATATTTTGGTATTTTAGGGCAATGCTCTCATTTGATAATTTGTAGTACTATTATTAATTTCTATTTTTTATTATTTAAAAAATTAAATTTTCTCTTTTGTCAATATTATGATAAGATTATATTTATCTTTCTCTTTCTTTATTTATTTATCTATATGTTTAACTGTCAAAGTATCTATCTATCTATCTATCTGTCTATCTATCTATCTATCTATCTATCTATCTATCTATCTATCTATCTATCTATCTATCTATCTATCTATCTATCTATCTATCTATCTATCTATCTATCTATCTATCTATCTATCTATCTATCTATCTATCTATCTATCTATCTATCTATCTATCTATCTATCTATCTATCTATCTATCTATCTATCTATCTATCTATCTATCTATCTATCTATCTATCTATCTATCTATCTATCTATCTATCTATCTATCTATCGATTGATCGATCGATCGATAGTTTACTTTTTCAAATGAAAGTGTTGGTCATGAACATTTTGGGATATTAAATATTAATTAAACTAAAAGACTTAAAATAACAATAATACAGCCCATATCAAATCACTTTAAATTATAAAAGGATTAGAGTATTTATAGTAAAGTAGTGGCATATCAAATAGTCACCAAATTAAATAAAGCATTTGGTTTTGAAAAAAAAAAAACATAAGGAGGATGGCAGTTTGAAATAGATTATTTAAACTCTTTCCAAAGTAGAAAAAATAATAATTTGAAATTTAAGTTCTTATTCATGTTTTAGATAATACAATAATTTAAAATTAAGAAATTGAAATCAGTATGGATTCTAATAAACACAGAGTGTTAAATATATGACTACACATAATATCATATGTAATTAAGTTGTATTGAATTTGATTTAATTCAATAGTCAAACATAAAAGTATTCTTGAAGGGTTTTCTTTTAAATTAAAAGAAAAAAAGTTGTATTTTTATTCTAATCAATTATCTTTGTATAAAAGATGCAGCATGGAATCAAAATTAGAACAGTCTGATCCAAATGCTTATAAGTAATTTTGATTAAATTGAATATTGTCATTATATAAATTTGTTAACACATATAAGATTTAAAAATTAAATGTTAATTAAATATTAAAAATCATATAGATTTATTGAAAGTCATGACTAATTTTATTTACAGAAATTTGAGTTATTGTTACATGTAAATATTTTTATTCATTAACATTTTCAATTTTTGTTATATCTCATCAAATGTTTGCGGTGATATATATATATATATATATAACGAATTTGAACTCAGACTTTAAAGCTTCTCATAGCTATTCACTCCACTTTATACAATCGACACACATGACCTCATACATATGAAAAAGATAAGTGATGTTCAATATAGGTATTTCATGCTGAACAGCACTTATCAGTTGATCCAGATCATCTTCCCCACATATATAATTAGTGCTTATTTTATATTAAGATAGCACATTTTCAGACTTTTAAGGACAGGCTTTAATCTTCTCCACCCTCCAACTCTTCAGTCACCTATATCATGGAAAATCTGTTGGTGGAATGCTCAAAACCCTTGCTGATGGAATATTATTATCATATCCATGTTGACTTTAAGTCATTCTGACACCTCACATATTGAACTTTAATATGTCTATTTAAATACACAAACGAGAGATGGGCAGAATATAGCAGAATATGTAATATTTAAATAGAAGTATATTGTATATACAGAGCTTAATGCAATTAGAAGGTGTTTGAACTACCTACAGTTATCCCTTCCATCTTGTATAACGGACACACATGATCACATACATGTGAAAAATCCAATATATGTATTTTATGCTGAACCAGCATTTTTATGTTGACCCATATTATCATCGTCCCCCACATATATGTATAATCAGTGTTCAGCATGAATTATGTATATTGAAAATAATTTATCTTTTTCACATGTATGTAGTTTTGTGAGTCAGTTGTACAGGATGAATTTGAATTCATATTCCTTTTAATTACATTAAGATAATATACTTGTCATTATATATATATATATATATATATATATATATAATGACAAGTATATTATCTTAATATATATATATATATATATAATTGGTTTGTTATTATAGTAATGTGTATTATTAAATATTACTAGTAAACTATATTTTAAAATCCAAACGTTCAAAACCATTATAACATAAATAATATTTCTATAGTGTAATTTTCATTATACCACTCTCACATAAGGAAGGAAATATTTTCTATTCACGTTCAACATCTTATGAAGGAATATAATTATAAACATATGTTTAAAGACATGTGTAAAAAATATTATCCCCAATATATATATATATTGTGTTGAACCAGCAATCATCAGTGGCTCAGCCCACAATATCTTACACATATCTTTATCATGAGGCCTTAAAAGAACTGAGCAGGGCAAATTCCTAATGTCCACTCCATATGTTCTTGTTATTATAGCTATTATTATCATGTGATTATTCACATAGTATACAAACATGGAGTGGATGCTCAGCAACACACATTAACCAGCAAGGTGAGTTTATTGGATTTTTACCTCTGAGTTTAAGATCAAAAAACACCACAATCTTTCTTCTCAGTTGCCTGATAAGGCAGAATGAATGTTTGTGTAAATGATAAATATTTTACAATAGATATATACAATTATGACAGACAAAAATATTTCATGGCCCTTATTCATAGGAGGCTGTAAAGTCACCAACCAAGGCAGCAGTGGGTGGCCAAAGGAGGAGGGTGCTAAGAATCCCCTGATTGTGGACCCAATCTGTGACTTGATGATGACTTTTTATTAGATACATACAACTGCAGATCACTTTCAAGTGAAAGAAGATTGCAAGAATTAAAAGATCTATCTTATATTAAATGGGACATTATTGGACTTTGTGAAGTTAGAAGAAAAGGTGAAGAGACAATTGATTTAAAAAGTGGACATGTATGTAGTTCTAAAGGCACAAATATTGGAAATACAAGTGGAGTAGGATTCATTATAAATAAAAAGTGGAAAAACAACATTGTGGACATTGATGATGTATCAGACAGAGTGGCAAGATTAGTTATACAACTAAATAGCAGATACTTAATGCAGATAATTCAGGTTTATGGCCCAACAAGTTCTCGTAGTAATGAAATAATAGAAGATTTTTATATGGATGTACAAAAGGCTTTTAATCACAGGAAACAACATTTTAAAATTGTTATGGGAGACTTTAATGCTAGAATTGGTAAACAAATGAAAGTGCTGTAGGTAATTTTGGTTATGGTAATAGAAATGAGAGAGGACATAGACTTGTGGAGTTTGCAGAAAAATAAAAACTTTATATTATGCATTTTTTTTTTGAGAAAAATGTTAAAAGAAAATGAACATGGAAGCATCCAAATAAAAGTACAGCCGAATTGGATTACATTTTGACTAACAGAAAATACATATTTCAATATTGTAATGTTCTTAATAAATTTAACACAGGAAATGATCATCGATTAGTCAGTTTAAGATACATGTTAATGCAAAACTAGAGAGATAAAAATTATTAAGAAAAACAATATTTACAGTTGATATTCCTAATCTTCAGAAACATTCTAATGATTTTAAAGTAGAACTTACAAATCGGTTTCAAGTGTTAGTAGATTTTGAACATGATTCACATTTGAATGAAATTAATATGAAAATAATTGATACACTTTTAAAAACTGCAACAAAGATAGCTGATAGAAAACATCAGCAAGTGACTAATAAAATTTCTACTGAGACTAGAGAATTTATGAAGAAAAGAAGGAATATGAAGATATACAAAAATGCTGTATTAAAAAAGATTGAATATCTCGGATTTTGTAAAATGGTGCGAAAAAGAAATGAAAATGATATAAGGAAGTATAATTGTGAAGTGGAAGGAAAGCTGTAGAAGATAATAAAAGTCTCAAGAGTGTAAAACAACATTTTGGTATTGGTAGGAAATTTACATCTGCAATAAGAAAAAAGATGGAATTATTACTAAAAAGAGAGATGACATCATGAAATGGGTAGAAGACTTTTATCAAGAATTTTTATAGTAATAAAGAAAAAATAACTCGGAGCCAGAAACTAGTCTGGGGATATTGGATGAGTAGGCATTAGATAGGGATTTTATGCACAAGCCTTCTGTCATCCATTGATTACTCTGTTTAGCACAGGTGGCAATACTGTATGGAGAGTTTTGCTCTGTTTATCAACAATTAATGTGCTAGTATAGGAAATGTGATCATGTGATGCTTAATGGTTTAACACCAATCCTGCCTAATAGGATAGGGGTGGCTATGGTTGTAAAAGAGCCAAATACACCAAAATGTATGGGTGCTGAACTGAGTTCAGACCCATATGACTATATAAGCTATTGAGCTTAGATTGAAAATATTTTTTGTGTTTTCAATTTCATTCTCATAGTTTTGTAGTTAAGTAGAGATAAAAGGTGGTTGCTAGAGGGTTGCATTAGAACCTAAGATCTAGATGCAGTGCTCTCAGATCCAAAGCTCCTCACTGATGAAGGCCACAAGCCAGAAACTAGTCTGGGGATATTGGATAAGTAGGCATTAGATAGGGATTTTATGCACAAGCCTTCTGGCATCCATTGATTACTCTGTTTAGCACAGGTGGCAATACTGTATGGAGAGTTTTGCTCTGTTTATATTACAAAACAATTACTAAAATTAAACATTATATATATATATATATATAGACTTAAAAAATTATAAGCCATTAAAAACTGTAATACAAAAATGATCAGTATATTTATCATATTTATTTATAGCTCTATAAAATAAATATCTCATTTACATATTTATATAAAATAATAAAATGTTTTGTTTAATTTATGTTAAATCTTAAAAAAAAAATTGTTAATGCAATCAATTAAAAAATTCCCTGGCCTTTATAAGCCAGTACATATGGTATAACACATAAAACTTTTTTTTTTATTTCTTATATATTTTTTTTAATGTGTCACAAATTCGGACGGGAAGCGAACCCCAGGACAACTGCTTGTAAAGTAACTGTGCTAACCACTCGATCACCAATGCTTGACTATTTTTTATATTTGAAGAGATATTTTTTTATTATTATGAAAAATCTTATGGCTAAGCAATCTTATTATAGTATTTCTATATTTGTATATTTAAAATATTATTAATTAAAAAGAAAGAAAACAATTTATGATCTTCAGGCATATATCCAATGAAATAAAAAATGATTAGATATTCAAATTTTTTGTCTTTTTTTATTTGGTTTGAAATTAAACATTTAGCTTTTTAGAATAGAATAACATTTTGTTTGATTTTATGCTATATACAGTTGAAAATCAACATGTATTACAATAATTGTTAAAACAAATGAAAAGTTATATTTTGATTCGATTTTTAGTAATTCAACTTTTTATTAATGGTTTTAGTAATGGCATTATAATTTTTGTGTATATTTTTGGCTAAAAATTAGTTTGTAATTTATGAATTTTGACTGAAAAATAATTCATTTATATCTAGAACATATATTTCAATTATTTTCATGAGATAATTAAAACCTACATAATATGTAATACAGTGTTGGTACTTTTCCATTTTTATCAGAATCTTACCAATTATAACAGAAACTTTACCATTATATAAATTATAAATGTTTGTCTAGATGACTCTCTTGAAGAAAGTCCATTGAGCCATGTTGTAGCAACAAATGAAACTAAACTCCAAGTATATAGGATGATGGCCTATTGATCAAATCATGAATAATGATGAACATACTGAAGGGCATTATCAATTTAAATCTATTGCTGACAATGTTAACCTTACAATAGTAATATTTCCTGTTCTTCATATGGATATGATACAATGTTTGAGCGGGTTAGAGTATTTGTTAGTTTGAGTTAGTTATTGTATATAATGACGACACTAGGAACCCAGGTTTAAACTTAAATATTTTAGTAGACATCCCATCAGCACTGATAATGTTGCACTACTTAGATAAATTGGTGAAATGCATAAATAAATTGTAAATAAAGCAAAATTATATATGACAATAGTTTTCTTCCCAGTAATAACATGTAAGGAGTACCTGTCTCCTCTCAATCAAGGGATAGTGTACACATACATACTAGGTAATGATAAATTACACTATCCTCCTTTACATAAAAGTATTTTATTATTCCAAATGCCTGATTAAGGTTTGAACTACATATAGAATGATAATATAAATATACACATTTCTCTAGGCAATAGATCTAATATTTATAGTAGATAAATTAGTATAAATAAAAATTGATACAGATCAATGGTTAACTCTTAAAGTGTTCTTATTGCACAGATTCTCAATATTATTTTTTTATTTTCTATTTTTCAATGAAGTTATAGAAGTTTTAGTGGGTTGCAGATAAAAAATTTAATCTAAGTGATTTTTTTAACAGTTGTTGTTCATACAGAATAAGAAAATAGAACATACTTATCCTTCTGCTCTATTTTATACAAATAGTTGGTGGTATTTTTCCAATGGTTGATCACATGATTAATTTATAAATTTGTCATTCTCTGGCTATGTCATTATCAGCATCAATAGATTTTTTTCTTTTTCTTTCTTAGGTAAAGACACATATGGATAAATACATATGATGGAGATAAAGATAGAGTGAGTATGCATTCTTTTTTTATGCTAGATCATTTTTATTTATTGGACAATATCTCTTCTTCCTTTCTAGAGCAGCAATGCCAGTCAAGAGATGGACTACAGAAGTTTTAGCAAAACCTTCTGGCAAAATTTAATTCACACACACACACACACACATATATATATAATATTATTATTCGATGCCTGTATTTTTAAAGTAATATACGTAATTATATAATTGAATATTTGTAAATACAGTAATTAAATAATTAAAAAATTTATCCACTTAGGAGCGCTTTCAATTAACTCAGTAATCTGTGTCAACTAAAGCTTTGAAATGCTAACTTTCCCACAATTCGGTGATCTTAAACGTTTGCTGCTTGCCTGTTAATTAAGTCATGTTTATATTTATATATTAGCATAGCTTCCTTTATTTTTCTTTTATTGTTATTTTTTTCAATTTGCAATATTTTACACTGTTAAAATTGAAGTCAAAACCATAAATACTGATAAAAAATATGGATATCAATCCCATATATTTCAAATGATCAAGTAAATTTTATAAGGAAAATTTATAAAGGAATATGTGACATTGCATTTTACACACCTCCTACATTAAACAAATTAATAAATAACTCCAAAGATAAAACCTCATTTATAAATAAAAATTGTGTCATTTATAAATGGATATGTAGATATACAGGTGAATCTAGATGTACGTTGGAAAAAAGAACTAAAGAACACTTGCTATTATTAAAACGAGTTCAGAAATTGAAACAAAATTGCATAGTGAATAATAATATTTGAGCAACTGTTTTTTACGACCATAATAAATCGTGTATTTATGGTTTTGATTTCAATTTTAACAGTATAAAAATATTTCAAATTGAAAAAAAAAAAAAAAAAATAAAGGAAGCTATGCTACAGGCAAGCAGCAAACGTTAAGATCACAGAATTGTGAGAAAGTTAGCATTTCAAAGCTTTAGTTGACACAGATTACTGAGATAATCAAAGGCACTCCTAAGTGAATAACATTTTAAAGTATTTAGTTACTGTATTTACAAATATTCAGTTATATATATATATATATATATATATAACTTAAGAGCAAGCTATAACCCTAAACAAGCTTTTTATTTTTTTTTTTTATATTTTATATATATATATATATATATATATATATATATATATATATATATATATATATAAACTTAAGAGCATGCTATAACCCTAAACAAGCTTTTTTTTTTATTATGATAAATGCTATTACAAGAGAAGGCATTCAAATCATCTTGGGGACAATCTAAGATATATATATATATATAGCTATCATGTATTTAAATTATAATCTAAGATATATATATATATAAAGCTATCATGTATTTAAATTGTAATGCTCTTCTTATAATATTCCATTAATATTTGTGTGTAGATATGGTGTCCAAGTATGGCCATCATAGTGAAATTTTCAAGTCTATACTCTACATCAAAAACATGTATTCTGATATAAATTTACAGCCACAACCCTGGTTTATATATTGTCAATTGTTTTTTGAAAAAATAGTTTAATTTCTTCCATCCAAACTTTATCTAATCCCGATGCTGTGCTTATCAAAAAAGCAACTTAGTCAACCATGCCCCCTTAAAACATTATCAATGTTCTATTTTTTGAACACATAGAGAAAAAAACATATGATGGTGATACATAATTGGAAACAAAAAAAAAGGAAATTAAAAAAAATATTACTTTTTAGTAATATGATTTTATTTTAGAACATCACATCTATATAAATTAATTTTTTTAAGGGGTTAATAATTTTAATAATTTTATTATACTGCTTCCTGTTTCTAATGTTTAATTTTATGATTGATTAACAAAATCATTTAATTTTAATTTTACATACATAAATGTTTTTGTATGATAAAATGCTAAGACACTCATGCACAATTATTGAAACAAAACTTAACTCTCACCATTATTTATGATTGTTATATTTAATACTTGTATTGGACACTTATAGTTGGTTTTTTATGGCTTCAATACCCCCACTTAACATGAAGGTGATGACACTGAATTGAACTACTTTAAGAACATATATTTACCTTGACTAATTTTATTTCACATTACTTACACATTAATTTCCTCATGCTCACTCAGCTTTTCATCATTAACACAGACTTATGAGCTAGTATTACTATGCCACTGGGAACTATCTTAATATTACAATTAGAATGTTTCTTTCTTCATGATAAATTTGCTTTATTGCTTTGTGAGATTTTGATGACCTTCAGCCCCAAAGATATAAATATTGAATCCAACATCATGATGGATAAAAAAATTGAATCACAGATTATAGGTATGTAATGCAGTATGAGAAACAGGAAACTATTTTACTTTAAAATATGCAAGATAAATCTGGAAAGTAAAAAACCAAAGTTTACATAAGGAAGCCTAGCTCATTTGATATTTATGAGTTTTAGAGGCCATGTTGCAATTATGTCCATAATAACATTTTCAGTAGATACTTGATATGAAACACTCATCGTTTGAAACTGAGAGGCTGGTATTGATAACTTTGAATTTTTAGTTAAGGTAGATGAAGTGTAGAGATGTACTATTACATAGAGCATGATGAACATATTGCATCCTAATGTCAATAATAAAAATCCTTCATGCATCAAAAGTAGCCAGCATTGTAATTAATATCAGTCATTAAAGTGCCTCCAATCTTTGCAAATAATTTTTATCTTTTGTTCAAGTTTATCCTGATAACTGCCTTGCTTTTTTTTCAATTCTGAATCAAAAGCATAGCTGCAACTTGGTTTTGGAATTTCAGGCTCATTATTAGACCTGTGATAATATTTATCTTGGTTTTTGTATGATCTTCTAGTTCATTCTATATAAGCTTTGTTAGCCTGATTGGATGATTAGTCAATATTTTTTACTTTTTTGTTTTCTCTGATGCCATTTCTCCTTGTATTTCTTTATCCCATGGTAGTGGCCATTTTTTTTACTTCCTATATCTGATGACATTTATAAGTATGTGATTATCTTCCAAAAGGTGTTTGTGGAGATTTAAATCCTCCTTTTTCTGATATTATAGGTTAGCTACTGTCAAAATTATTTATCAGTTTATCAACCTGTTCAATATCATATGCATCTGTCCCAATCAGCATCCTGTCAATATAGCATGGGAAGCTATGCTTCAATATTTTTAGAAATTGCAATTTGGATGAGTCACCTATTAGGACTCTCAACATTTCTACTTGTTTCCTAAAAATAGAGTGTAGGGCTTGCCTGGTGGATACATAATACCTTCCTAATAATTTTTGCACCAATGGCAATTAAATAATGCCTACTTAAATTCTGTAAAATTTTTAGAATGGATTAAAATATGACTCCCTTACACCTGTGATGCTCCTTGCAAATGACTACATGCTATAGATAGATTGCTTTTTTTTTGTCATGACATTCAGAGTATAATATATCCCCAGGTTATTTATTTCTATTGCATTACCTAAAATGATTCTAACTTTTAAAATTGGTTTATTATATCAGATATATAACACAGTAGTTAAGGGTTTATATTTTTTCTTATTCATTGTTTTTTTTTATATATTTATTTTCCTCATGGGATAGTCACAACCCTTTTTACAATATGGCCCTCTTGTCTGCAGTCAGTTTCTAATATGATTAAAGCAAAAAATATATATAATGACAACACTTTTATTTCCAGTAATAGTAATATGTAAGATATCTGTACACCCTTTCAAACAAAGGTTGGTACAACTTCTGATAGGGCATCTTCATCACTAGGTAGTGATAAATTTCAATACTGCTTTATATTTTTACTAATTTAGATAAAATACATGGAAAATACATTTTATTACCACAGATGCCAAATCAAGGTTTGAATTACATACTTGAATAATAAAACAGTATGATAATATAAATACACACCTTATTGTAGGTGTTACATATAATATTTATAATAGGTAGGTTATTATAAATTAAAATTGATTTATATTAATGGCTAACCAACTAAGAAATATATAATAAAAATAATAACTCTTACTTCAGTTCTGTTTATCATGTGCTGCTTAAAAGTAGCTATATAAAAAATAAATTAACACTTTAAACATTCCACCTGTATCAACCCTTGAGATTTCATTACCCATTTGTCAATAAAGTTATGTGAGTGTTAGTCAATTTATTACTCTTATACACTTTCTTAACTTAATGGCAGATGAGCAATTTAACCACACGATTCTTTTAACAGTTGCTGAGTTTACAGACTAACAAAATAGAGTATATTTGCTTTATTTCATACAAATAGTTTGTGGTATTTTTCCAATGATCAGTCATACAATTGATTTATAAATTTATTATAGTTAACTGTGTCTTTATTAGGCATTAGTAGATTTGTTCTTTTTCTTTCTTGGATAAGATGCACCTAGATAAACACATACAATAGAATAGGAATCTGAGTGATTATGATTTTAATGCTAGGCCATATTTTATTTAATGGCATTACAACACCATGTCTTCATTCTCAGAGAAAAATGCTAGCCAAGAAATGGACTACAGAAGCTTTAGCAAAACATTCTGATAAATTTAATTCATATATGAATGAAGCCACCACATATTTAAATAGTAGTACCCTCATTATTATATTCCTTCAATTTTTGCATGTAAATTCCCTGCCCAAGAATGGCCTTCACAGCAAAACTTTCTAATCCACACTCACTGCCAGCAACATGTATTCTGATATAAATGTACAACCACAACCCTTTTTTACATGTTATCAAATGGATTTTTAAAAAAATAATTTAATCACTTCCATCCAAAATTTATCTAGATCTCATCTCAATACCATGCTTATTGGAAAACAATTAAGTCAACCCCACCTCCTTTACAAACATTATCAATGACATTTTTCAAAAACACAGAAAAAAATTTATGATGATGATTCATAATGGGATAATGGGAGACAAAAAAACAGACAGAACAATAAAAATATTCTTTTTTAGTAATATGATTTTTTTTTCAGAACCCCTTATTTATATAAATAAAACTTTCTATTATGGGAGTTAATAATTTTAATAACTTTATTTTATTTTGAGTCTGTTTTACCTTTTTTTTTTTTCAAATGATAAATTTTATGATTAGCTAACAAATTCTTTTTTTTTCCCTTTATATATATATATATATATAAAGCATTTAAATCTCAAACAATATATATATATATATATATATATATTGTTTGAGATTTAAATGCTAAGACTTTCACATGTACATGTGGACAGCTGTTAGAACAAAATTTAACTTTTTATTTACTGAGCATTTTGTAATTGATGTTTGTAGCTGGCTATGCATTGCTACAATATATATATAGATATATATCGATCTATCTATATATCTATATATATATATATATATATATATATATATATATATATATATATATATATGTGTGTGTGTGTGTGTAACTAAAAGATTTTTACAAACTTTAAAATATAAATATTAATAATTTTAATAGACATTTGACTGTGTATTTTATAGATAAGTTTCAGCAAAATACCAATTAAAAAAAATGGAAACTAAAATTCAATTCATCTATTCAAATGTTAAATAATAACATATAGCCATTTCCAGATTGCACATTATAATAGTAAAGAGAATAAACATTATGTATATAACATAATAATAATAGAAAGTAACAAACAGAAGTAAAAAAATATAAATTTAAATTAATGAAAAATGGATTTGAATATTGCAAAATTGCTTATGATCTCAATTAAAATGATTAATATTTATAGAAATTTGATTATAAATACATGGGATTTTATGGATGGTTGAAATATGATTGAGTTAAGGTAAAAGATGTACCAACAAAACAGCAAACCTTTTAATTATATAAAAATATAATGCATGACATATGTGTCAATAATCACCAATTATTATTTAACTTTACTTTTTTATATGATTATTTATATGGCTTCAAGAACAATATTTTTTATTTAACTTTAGAGCGATGTAGTGTTTTTTGTCAATTTTACCATAGATGGTTTTAGAATAAAGTAATGAATATTATTCTTGTAATAACTTAACATCTAAATTTTTAAATTAGATAAAATAATCAGTAGATAAATTATGAGATAAATAATTTGAAACTATTTTTTGTCAATAGTATCTCTAGGAACAGCAAAGGTAACTTTTCTACTTTAAATGTTGGCAGAATGTCAGTTACTATATATTAACAATAAGAAACAATACAAAAGGATAAAATTGAAAACTGTATTCACATCTATATGACTTATTAAATCTATAGTTTAAATCAATCATTCTGTACCAATAGTACAAACTATCATTTTGTATGAATGTTATATATTCTGTCTACAGACAAATTAGATAGCTATTCAATATTAATCTATGTCTAAATAATTACTTCAAATGAGAGCATAGTTTATTACATTTAAATATCATTATTCTAGAAATACCTACATTTCAAATTCTATTATAAACTTTAATAAATATTTTATAGGTTATAATAAATCCTAATTAATAGATACTAGAGATCCCTGTGCAGTATATTTCATTATTATAGGATTACAAATAGTTCAGTTTCTTTATTCAACTTCAAAGAAATAATTTAATACTTATAAAAGAAAAAAAAGTGTTTTAAATCTAATTTAAAATTATAGTAATTTAACAAGACAAAATTTCTAAAAAATATTGTTAGTATCAATTTTTTTTTGTATTCTTGTTTTCTTGGGTATCCTATCATGTTATAAGCTTACTAATATGTAAGTTTGTTTTACACATCTATAGAAAATAATTATTTAATATTTTTAATAGGAATCAATGTTTTAAATTATAAAAAGTTAACAATATGGAATTGTTAAAAAAAAATCAATACTGCACAATATTGCCTGTGATAGTTTCTTTATTACTAAACATTTCTGGGTGGTGGTATTTTTGACTTCAATTTTGAAAAAACAAAATGAAGTTTCAGGATAAGATCTCATAGTAGAGATATTGATGCTGCAATTAGTTCAGATGCTTTATTTTAGGTGATCTATATTAATTTGATACTTTTGCCAGCAAAAACTAAAATTAAAATATGTCTTAAGTGATATTAGTTCATAGAAAACTATTAGAAAGTGGCATCTCCCAGTGCAAAGTCAATTTATAAAGATCAAGGCTTTCACATTTACAAAAGAAGTAGAAAGTATTTAGTGCACATCATCATCATCATTACTTCTGACAATGACTTTTGCTGTTGAGAAATTGAAAAACATCAATCTAAATGTAATTGATATAATTGTTATTTGTTTATAATTTTATAAAATATCTATTTCTCAATAAATAAGTGATGTATTTATTTATTTATTTTTTTTCAATATATTTATTTCTGGCCAAAACTTATTTGATTGAACATTTGCAAATGAGCAAAGTTTGAAAAATGTCATTTTATATAGAATTTATTTAATTATTTATTTTTATAAAATTAATTTTAACATTTGTTTTTGAAGTGATGTATTAATTCAATTCTTATTTGGAAGTGTTTCTTTAGCAAAAATGTAATCAATTACAGCAAACATGAAGAGTTTGCTGACTATTATCAATTGTTGTTAAAAGTATTTTATAGTATATACTTTTGTTAATAAAGATAATAATAATAAGCATTAAAAATAAACAGGCAAAACAGAAAAAGAGCACAAAAATGATAACAAAAGAAATAGAATCATTTGCAAACCTTTCACAAACTACTGTTTTGGAAAATACATTGAGTATCAGATGATATTTCTACATAAGTGGCTGTAGTAAAAAAGTTTAACCATAATCATTCCTCACAAAACAATATTAGACTAATGTTGTTAAAAGAATCAAATTCCTTCAGTATTTTTTATGTATATAAATGACTAGTTAAAGAAAAGGTCTTGTTCTACTAAGGGATTATGCACGCATGTTAATTTACTTTATAATAATGATGAGAGCTCATGAATATTAAGAGAATTCTGCAACAACTTAAAAAATTATTATATTAACAAGAATTTTGTCAATACTGAAGACAAAGCTGGATTTAAGCCTAGAAAAAGATGCTAGGAACAAGTTTTATGTTTAAAAAAATCACACTGAAAACTGCTTTTAAAATAAATAAAAAGTAGGCAAAACTCACTATATGTATTGTAACACACAGCAAGCTAGAGTAATCAGTGGATGCCAGAAGGCTTGTGCATAAAATCCCCATCTAGTGCCTACTCGTCCAACATCCTCAGACTAGTTTCTTGCTTGTGGCCTTTGTCAGTGAGGAGACTTGGATCTGAAAGCACAAGCTTCTAGCATGCATTGATTATTCTAGCTTGCTGTGTGTGGCAATATGTATAGTGAGTTTTGCCTGTTTTAACAGTTATACACAAGCATAATAAGTGGTGATCATGTGATGTTTATTGGCTTAAATAAAAAGTACTAAATTTATTGAGATAAATTCAGTTTACAACTTCATTTCTAAAATCTGGATAATGCACTTCTATAGAAAAATTGAAGTGACACTGAATGTGACAGTTGTAACAAAGAATGTTTTATAGAACCCCACAGGTTTCACTTCTCTCATCTACTTTATTTGATATAGTCAACAATGATTCTTTCCAGAAGTAAAATATCTCTTAAAACATATAACAATGTTGTGTCTTAATTATAATCCAACAAAGATAATTTACTCAACATTTAATGTAAAACAACACAAAATGATTTCCCTCTGAATATAATCTTTTATAAAAACATACTGAAGCACAAACCTACCCTATTTTATATTGTAGTAATCTTGAATAACCACCTATCTTATTTTGCTCATATAATTAAAGTTAGAAATAAAATGATTTCTGGCAATAATTTCCTCAGAATAATTAACTGGTACTAATTAGATTTGAGATACAAGTTTTTTTATAGGTAGCTTTCTTAATACTAGCATAATTTACCAGTGAAAATCATCCCCTCCCCCACCTTTGGGAGAATAACTTACAATAAATTTCTGATTATTTATGAAGTACTACTACTGACTACCCCAAGTCTGCTTTTTGCAATAACCTCTTGTTCTTTAACTTATTCTTTCATTACATGTTAGAAGATAAGTTGCCTAACAAAATATCTATCAAAATTATTAAGCAGATCAGACTTTTCAAAATTCAAGATATAGTTTCATCATATAGATTCATCTCAAATCAAAATCTTCTATACAGATGTTTAACCAAGAATTTATATCTGAAGAATTATGACTAAAAATGGAACCTTTCTGAGATTCCTAATAAATTCCGTTTTCCAGATCTATCAATAAAGCCAATTTGATTTTCCTATATTTTATTAGAGCTTTAGGAACAGATTAAGAACAAATGTAAGGTCCTCATTGCACCTATTGTTTTCATAAATGGGATATAACAGAGTTTGAATTATGTAGATATAGACAAAAACCAAGCCGTAAAACATATAATTAGTTAATGATAATTGAATTTGGCGCTGCAGCTATAAACTTAAAGACTGAAAGTGAATCTATTGCTTAGTTAGAATCTTATAATATTATATTAATAGATAAGCAGCCACAAAATTATAAGCTGAATGAATAAATAACAGTAACAATATTCGTATATATTATTCAAAGTAGAAGCTTTGCCTAGTGGACATGTTTGGCGTTCATGAAACTAAAAAAAATTTGTTGTTTTAATGTGGAGCAATATTTATATTTTAAGAAAAAATAATTACAGTTTATAATTGTTTTTTTTTTTTTTAAAAAAAATAATCCAAAAACATAATCTTTTAAAATATAATTTGATGTTCTTTCTTTTAAACAAAATTGACCTACTTATAATTAAAAATAGATGCATTATTTTAAAAATTAGTCTGTAATGCCTCCAGTAATTTCGAATTGTATGTGATTATCAAGGCATTGTCTGCCTACTTAAGCTAAAAATATTTTTAAAAATTAAAAAAAAAAGTTTTCATATAAACTGTAGTTATAAAACCATTAAAGAAAGGAGTAAGGTCAAATGAAGATAATAGCTTATCTTTGGGATGTGGAAAAAAATTACGTAGGTAATGTGAAAATTTTTTTTATAAGATACATACACATACATTTATAATTAATTAAATAAATGCACTTTTTTTAAAAAAAAATTCATCTGCAATAAAGACGTAAATTGTAATATAACTCTATTACAGGAAATGTATAATATGTGGTTCCTTCTTTATATATGAATTTGTAAAGAAAATTATGTATTATAAGAGCCTATGATATAACGACAATGCATCTCTTTCTATGCTTCCTATGTGCGTTCAACTCTTGGCTTCATAAAAGTTAATTCGGTCCCTATTAGGATTTTTCTGGCAATCAGATTGAGAATAATGCAGATCTCATTATATAATATTGTTTGTAAATTGGTTTGTAAATATTCTAATCTAGAAGGAGAAAAAGATGAAAACTGCTCAAAATCTTATCAAATACTAATTGGCAAGTCTTATTACTGGGACTTCTTTGTTCTGTTGGTCGTAGTTAGTGAGGATTTTTTCTTGCAATGGACTTTATAAAGACTTTTGCAGTTACATATACATATGGATAATTGAAAATTTTAACCTGGATATCAAGAGATTATAAAAGACTTAGAAAGAGACTACATATGAAAGGGGTAGATGAAATAATAAAGTTTGTTGAATTACGGATCAGAGAAACTGATGATGATATCATCAATTCACTAATCTGTAACTATTAAAGTACTTTTTGTGACTTGAAAAACATTAATTGCTAGTTTATCAGATCATGAGTTATGCAAAACATTTGGATTGTCCAGATGATGGTGATAGATAATATCTAATGGATTTTTTATTGAATTTTTTAATTTATCATAGATCTTGCAAATGTGTAGAATTGCAATGTAATGGATACAAATTTCACATATGCATGCATAATATACCTCTTTATCTGGAATGAATATAAGCACACAAAGCCATATAAATTGCTAAATAGCTATAAGTTTAAAAAAAAGCCAAAAGATATTAATTTGGGTCAATCAATGATTTATTGTTTACTATAAAGTGTTAATGTGAATATGGATTTAATCTTTATGCACAAACTTTGCTTTCTCATGAACACACTATATCTTTCCTTTTTACTAAAGATATATCAACCACCATTTTGTAATGGATACATCTTTATATATATATATATATATATATATATATATATATATATATATATATATATAACATATATATATATATATATATATATATATATATGGGTGTGTTTGTACTGTGATAGGCAGATCTGATAAAGCTTTAAAAATATACATGACTTAATTTTGTTTTATTAGCCTGATAAAAAGATATCTTATCCATGTCTTAACACTTTAGTTATAAAAGTTGACATCACGATACTATAATCATATTTATATTTAGGAATCTAATGTAGCACTTTTACTCATTTGTGGGTAGAATTATTTTAAATATTTATAAATATTTTATTTAAATTAATATTTTGTTTTCCATTGAAATTCTTTGAAATATTGTTACATCGGCAGTTAGATAATAATAAAGAGAATGTTCAGTAGATTTAAAACTTTAGTAATATTGAATACTAATAGTCATTTATTTTTGTAATTATGATAAAAGGATTGGTGTGCATGAATCTTTTAAATAATGAAGAAAGTACTAAGATATGTGTGTTCATCTATGAATTAAAACAATATATTGAATAAATGTGAAGTGTGAAAATGAACCTATGTTCTAAAAGTGCCATAGCAATAGCCTACATAAATCAAGGATTATAAATATATGTAAACATAGTTGAAAATGGCCACTACTGCTTAGCCACTGCCACTGCATACTTCTACTAATATTCTACAGATATATTTATTCAACTTTTTTATGTGTAAGCAATTAATAACTACATGTAGTTAGGACCTAAATTTGTTTTGTAGTTCACTGACCATTCAATTATTCAGTCATTTCCTAGCAGGCATCAAAAACATCTTTGAATCATATATTTCTAAAATAATCTACTTAACTATCCTTAAAAGAAATATTTAAAATTAGCTACTAGAGAAATTCTCAATTTCCAAGAAACCATTAATTACAGTAAATACCTCGTACAAAAAATACATGAAAATAGTTTTGTCTTCACATATAAATGTTAATAGATATTTTCTACAATCATCACCTTTTCTTATGGGTTTTTACAGATTGTCATGGGATGAGACATTTAGGGATTCCTATGAATTTTATTTAAAACAGAACTAAAATATTAATTTACTTTTAAAAAAAAATGCTGCATTTATGTAATTTATTTTGTTTCTCTATTACTATTATTTTCTTTTCAGAATTTTCTCCATAATCTACAAGGGTGATGAATGAATACATATGGTTATTTAATGATGTACATTTATATTGCATACATCATATTTATTCTGTGTAATGCAATTAATCTTGGTTGAATGAAATTTATATTTAACAAAGTTGTATACAAGTAAATTATTTGTTATGATTACTTGGTTTTAATTTATACACAATATATTTTCAGCAGTGAAGTCAGTTTTGGTGATGAGATATTAAGTTTTTAAAATGTGATAGTTTCTTATTGACTATATTTAGAGTTGAAGTAATCTCTAATTTTTATGTAAATTATATTTATATTTAGAAATTGTTGTTCTCCTTTATGACATATTTTTAAGAGAAGTATTTTTTATTTCATAATAGATAAAGAAATATGTATATATGCATATTTTTTGTAGTTAAGTCACTTAATGAATCAGCATAGCTTATAAATTTTTTGCCATCATATTTTAAAATGATGACATTTATAGAAATATATTGAGGTTTAGTTATAATGAACTATATTTAGTTGAACTAAGCCTAAGTTAGTTAAATCACCAAGCTGAAAAAACATATTCATGATTTCTTTAAAATTTATTTAGTACTAAGCAATCTTATGCTTAATAAAAAACAAGCCTTAATTAACATTTGTAAAAGATCAGATATTGTGAGAAAATATAATATAAAGGAATTCTGCCTAAATATGTACAAGAATCTGGAGATAATAAGCAGATAACAGTCACATTTCTAAAGTAATAACTCATTCATTATTATTTTTATATTTTTATGTTATTTAATGTAAATAAAATTTGAATTTATTTATTAATTGAACTTGAATTTTATATAATTTATAAGATTATATGACTTATTATTCTTTTATTTGGGTCACATACTAAAAATATAAACTGCCCCACATATACTTTAATTTATTTTACCATGAGATATTAGAGTAAATATTTATTTAAATGATTGCTTGTATAAATTTGAAAAAATATTTATTAAAAATATGAGAAATATAAATATAGACTTATTTACTGTTTATGCTAGCTAGGTTTAGTTATGATTTAGGTTATTTATTGAATGTAGTATTGGTTCAATAATTGATTCAATAAAATATCCTTTGTCCCTTACTTATATATATAATAGGCTTTTACATATTTAGATGCTTTACATTTATCATACCTCATGGTTATAGTACATTTTTTCATTTAAAAGATTTAACTTTTTAACATACAGGCTAGCTTAGTAACTTATTAGACGCAAAACTGCCATATACCACTACAATATTTGACTCTGAAAAATGGCTTAATAATGTAATATTGTTGTCAAATACAATCCCAATTGTCCATTGCAATATGCGTATATATAATGTATCAGTATGAAAATAGTGATCCCACAAGTTATGCAACAAGTGTATCAGTATTGAATTAGTAGTCCCTGGGGTGATCATATTCATTATTATCAACCTCAAATAAACAAAGTATTAAATTACATATAAAACGAATGATCATGTTTAATGTTACAATAGATATACTGGTAATTATAAAATTCCACGATCTGTTTTGATAAAGAATTTTTTTTAATTAAAGCGTGTATTACATATTGTGATAAAAACTTTACAAAGTTGTTTTTCAAAGAATTAAAGTGACGTGAAAAGAGTCATTAACTTTTTAAATCAAGTTAAAAAAAACTTATTTTTAATTACTTTATTTTTCCCAACCTGACTATAAAAAGGTTGGAAAAAAGACTAGAGTTTTTTTACAGCTTAACAATAGTAGAATTGATATAAAATTATAACTGTGGGCAAGAGACTATGTGAGTCCATCTGCTGCTACTAGTTTACTATTGTAGAGTTTGAATTCACATAAAAACAAAACCCAGCTTTTATGTGGTTTATTAGCCCATATATGTTATATACTAGTCAATATGCCTGGAGTCTATCAAATTCTCAAATAAATGGAGCTTATTGAATGCCAACAGGTACCTGAATTATACTTTTTGAATATATATGTATAACAGTCACTTAGGAGCGCTTTCAACTAACTTGTATCTTTGTCAACTATCACATTTAAAATGTTAGCTTTCCCATAATTCAATGATGTCAACTTTCCCATAATTCTGTGATCTTAATGTTTGCTGCTTGCCTATTAACCAAATGTTGCTTGTATTTACATATTAACATCGCTTCTTTAATTTACCTTTTATTATTATTTCTTTCAGTTTCCAATATTTTTACATTGTTATAATTAAAATTGAAACCATATATACATGATTTATTATGGTCATAAAAGACAGAGGCTGATAAATTATCATTATTTTTAAAAATTTGTTTTGTATTTTGAACGCTTTTAAATAACAATAAGTGTTCCTTTATTCTTTTTTCCAATGTGCACCTCAATTCACCTATATATCCACAGCCACACCCACATGTCCATTTGTAAATGATACAATTTTTATTTGTAAATAAAGTTTTATCCTTTGAATTGTTTATTAATTTATTTAATGTAGGTGGTGCATAAAATGCAATATCACATATTCCTTCATAAATTTTCTTAACAAAACTTGCCTGTTGATTTGAAATATATGGTATTAATATCCACAATTTTTTATCAAAAGAATTAACACTATTATTATTTTTATATTTATAAGTAAAATTTTTAATCGTATAATAAACAGAATCATAATTGTATAAAATGTTTAATAATTCATTATAATAAGTTTCAATATTTTTAGTTTTATCTGATGCATATTTACAAAGGTTATCATTTCTAAATAAAAAGGATTTCAAACCTGCCATTTTATGTGATATTGGTACTTTTGATTCATAAGAAATATATCCTCTTTTTTACCAATAGCAAAAAGAGAATATATTCCATATGAATCAAAAGTACCAATGTCACATAAAATGGCAGGCTTGAAATCCTTTTTATTTAGAAATGATAACCTTTGTAAATATGCATCAGATAAAACAAAAAATATTGAAACTTATTATAATGAATTATTAAATGTTGGATACAATTATGATTCTGTTTATTATACTATTAAAAATTTTACTTATAAATATAAAAATAATAATAGTGTTAATTCTTCTGATAAAAAATTGTGGATATCAATACCATATATTTCAAATCACCAGACAAGTTTCATTAAGAAAATTTATAAAGGAATATGTGATATTGCATTTTATGCACCACCTACATTAAATAAATTAATAAACAATTCAAAGGATAAAACTTTATTTACAAATAAAAATTGTATCATTTACAAATGGACATGTGGGTGTGGCCGTGGATGTAAAGATGAATCGAGGTGCACATTGGAAAAAAGAACAAAGGAACACTTATTGTCATTTAAAAGGATTCAAAATACAAAACAAAATTTTAAAAATAATGATAATTTATCAGCTTCTGTCTTTTATGACCATAATAAATCATGTATATATGGTTTCGATTTTAATTATAACAACGTAAAAATATTAGAAACTGAACGAAATAATAATAAAAGGAAAATTAAAGAGCCGATGTTAATATGTAAATACAAGCAACATTTGGTTAATAGGCAAGCAGCAAACATTAAGATCACAGAATTATGGGAAAGTTGATATCATTGAATTATGGGAAAGCTAACATTTTAAACATGATAGTTGACAAAGCTACAAGTTAGTTGAAAGCGCTCCTAAGGGACTGCTATATATATATATATATAAGCTTTTAAATACTGTATTTTTAAATATATATATATAAATACAGTTAGTGAGTAGTATTATATATGTTGATAACATTATTTTAAATAATTCCTTGAAAATGACAATTAAAATCTCTAAATTTAAAAGTAAATAAAGTAAATAATTTTTGATTGAATTAAAAACATAAAACAAAGAATTCATTCATAGATGATTTTATTTTGGAAAAAAAGAAAACTCCAAAAATCTTTTTAGATTAGACAAAAACTAGCTGGAATATTTGTAATGACATTTACAATAAATAAGGAATAATCTAAAAAAAAAAGAAAAACTATTATGAAGGACTATCAAAAGAACACTTATTTTTAAAAAATACTTTTACTTACTATAAAAGAGTAAGAGGTTAATTAATAGCTTTAATTCATATCTATTGTTTTATATATACACACATCATACATATGCATTTACGCATTATTAAAATGAATTTAAGTTTTATAAGTCTATGACAATTAGAACTTGTTAATTTTTAGATTAATATAAGCACATTTGAGTGCTTATATATATATATATATATATATATATATATATATATAAATATATATAAATATATATATATATATATATATATTCATTTTATGTTTTTTGACATTGAATTGTGTATTGAGAAAATTGATTGTTCATTACATTTATTTTTTATATAAATGCCAGTGTGTGCATACATTTTCATTTGAAAACACATATATGTTAAATCAGTTATTAATTGTATATTATAAAAATGAATTTCATTTATAGGTTTATGATAAAAAATTTGTTCATAAATTATTATAATGCACATATGTGTGCTGAACCTATTGAAATGTATATGTAAATTACAATGTGATAGTGGACTTCTTATTGTATTAATCAAAATCAGAAGGCTTAATTTATATGTATAGCTGTATTGTGTAGACATTAATTTTATATTTTTGTTCTTAATAAATTTATATTTTATTGTTAAAGTTATTCCAGTAAATTTAATCAATTCTACATAGTTTTAGAATATTATAATAATCATAGAACTTTTGATCTCTGAGCTGAATTAGTGCATAATAGTGTATTATATAAAATTTTATGTTGTGTTTATGGATATCCAGTAGATGATGATCCTGTATTATTGCAAAAGGGATATCTTTTAAAGTCCATAAACTACATTTTATTTAGTTTAGTATTTATTAAAAATTAAGTTTACAATTGGCCAGTATGATAATGGTACTATGTGTTCAGAGCATTAATGATGATCAACATGATTTAGTATCTCAACATTATTTTTTTAATTGTTATATTCTTATGGATTATCATTTAAGTTTGTGCATCCAAATTATTGTTTAAGTAATCTGGCCCATGTTGGCAAGGGCTAAATTATTAGCCTGGTCTATAATAAACCCATTTGTAATTCAGTCACAAGATTGATTGTTAATTTATTTTTTATTGTTGTTCATTTATAATGATGAATAATATAGTTAATTAGTAGTGTGATGATATTTCTTATCATGTTAAATTTGAATCATTAACTTGGTGTTGATGATGATGAAATGCCATCACTCCAGATTCATCCTGTGAGTCAGTACTATTACAATATAAATATATAATACAGAATATCTCTAGAAAAATCATATATAAAAATGATGAAGAGGAAACCATTACTTGCCAGACTTAAAGTGTTGAGCATTACTGTTGATTTTTATCCTAGTTTTACCTTTTAGATTACAATAAATAAATACCATTGCAACTAATCATCATTAGCAATAGTGGTCACACACAAAATTTATAGGGCTTCTCTACTTACAGAATAAAAACAAAAAGAATATTTTTCAGGAGCCGAGATTAATGATGCCTACATAAATCAATTACTAAAACAAAAATATTTTCACATACAAACAACATTGTCCATAATTCTGTTTTTATGATGTTTTGTGATGCTGTTTTTAATTTCTTATACAATAAACTTTTTTTTATTGAAAAAGTTTAATATTATGTTTAATTGCATTTTTTTCAATTCTCTTCTTAACCATTTCTTTTTATAAAAATTTCAATCACTATTTAATTTTTTTAGTGCATTTTTGAAATAAGTTTTACAATTTAAACAATTCTACTTCTCTAAAAAAACATGCTTAAGCTTTCTTTTATTCATTTTATATATCCAACCCAGTAAATAAGTGTTTTTACAATAACAGAATCTGCAGATTTGCTGAAGAACATATTTAATAAAAATTCTTCAATAAAATTTTTGTAATTCATTTATATTATATCAATTGGAGATTTAAGTATTACCTTCATACAAAAAGTTGAATAAGATATCACTCTATATACAACTAATTTGGTAAAAGTATTAGTATTTATATTATTGCAATGAAATATTGTACCAATTCATTTGTTAAAAACAACAGTAACACTTGGAAATTAATGGTTCATCTTAACATCTAAATCTGCAGTATATTTAAGAAATTACTAAGATATTTAAATTGCATTCTAAAACTGAAAATCTTTCAAGTTAACAATTATTAAATATTGTGTTATTGATTGATAAAGGATTTGAAGTTTTCAAATATTAATTCTACAATGTGCCTTTAAATGTTGTGTCCAAAACATTATACAGATTCTGTAGATTATCTCCAAAATTGGCAAAAACAGCACAGTCATCAGAAGAAAAGGTCAGTATTCTTATTTTATTGCTTTTAATTTATTTAAATTAAAACTTTATCATTAAATATGATGCATTTTTATCTCTGATTTGTAAATATATAAACATTTCGTTGGAGAACTGTTCTAAAAATTGAAAACAAATGGACTGATAGATACTGTAAAAGAAAGTTCATTAGATAACTAATTTCATAACTTAGACAATTTTGGATGATTAAATTAATAAAAATCTGTGTAATTTTTTATATTAATATATTTAATGCTTGATTGATTAATGTATTAATATTAAATTAATTTCTTTCTGAACATTTAAGAATGTCATTTTTAATTATTAGTTGGTCAATTTACGCTTTAGATGATCTATATAGAGCTTTAATTTATCAGTATAATTTAGCTTTATTATACAAGTCTACAATAATTATCAATATAAAAATTTTGTGGGAAAATAATTTATAATAACTTTGAAACATTATGCATAAAATAGGACTTAGAATCATACCACTA
The DNA here is from genome assembly GCA_028023455.1 of Epiperipatus broadwayi. NCBI lineage: Eukaryota > Metazoa > Onychophora > Udeonychophora > Euonychophora > Peripatidae > Epiperipatus > Epiperipatus broadwayi. Next base: position 16,034,998 of record JAQFVV010006209.1, read on the forward strand.
TTATGCAAAATATATAGTTTTTATTTAAATTTCAAAATTAGTATTTAAAGTATTTCAAGAATAGCTAAAAAAATAAAGATAAATAAATATTACCTAATAAAATACTGAAAGTCATTAATAAATCAGTTTTTAAAGAAGTTTTATTTAAGAAAAAAATAATTATGTATATCATGTAGTAAACAGATTTAATTATAGAAAACAACATCTTGCACAGTGTGTTATAATCATATTTTACCAAGTTGGACTGTTTGTTATTCAAAGTTCAGAGTAATGATTTGCAATATAAAACCTGTACTGTGAAATCAGATAAAATATATAAATTCTTACTAAATAGAAATTATAGCATAATGGTATCTAAAAGAATGCCATTATCTAAAGAAAGTGATATCTATCAAAGTTGAGTTCTTTTTTATATTCTATTATTTTAAAAAGTTTTGATATAAAAAAATTGCATTTTTTTAAACATTATCTTAAGTCTGATGTCAATAAATGTTTAAAATTTCATTAATACAAAAATTTCTTTAAAAAAATATCACTAAGCAAAGATGATTAAATTTAGTCTGATAATTCTTATTAATAGATAAATAATCATGAAATGCTTTCCTGTTATGTAATGTCGAAAAAGCATGTTAAATTAATATAATTAAAAATAGAGAAGCTTGAAGAGGTGTTGAATGTTTTGTGTAACATAAAATTCAAACAATTACCTTTTTATGTTTATTTTATTTGTATATTATCTAAGAGTTTCAATTATCCTGAATCAGACTTTTTCAATTTTTCTATACTAATGGAAATCTTGATCAAATCACTCTCAGTTAGAGTTAAGCTTAATATTTTGACAATCATACATGCATACATGCATGCATGTAAGTAATTTATTACTGGCGAAAATGAGTGGATATTTTATTTGCCCCAATTATAATATAGTAATTACATTCTAGATTTGCATATTATTATAATAGTCAGCGCCACCACATGGATAACAAGTGTCTTTGTGCAAGGTAAAAACCAGAGATTAAAGTACTGCTAAAATAAAACAAATTAATATTTAAACAATAATTTTTGAAACAATAATTAAATAATACATTAAAACAAAAATATTTATTTAATAAATTTGAAATTTTTAATTTTTTTCTTTTAAAAGTTTTTATATTATTTTTTGAATAATCCTGCAAATTTGCTAGAAAACATATGCAATAAGATAATTTTTTTAAATATCTAAGTGTTTTTATCAAATTTAAAAAAAACCACCGCACACACACACACATGCACACAAACCTTGCATTATCCTCTCCCCTTAGTTTACTTCCTTAAAATTACATAATTCTATAAATATGGTTATCTTTTTTTCTGTATTAATTATAATAAATTAATAATATTTGAATATTTAACCATAAAAGACTTTTATTGGTTAAGTATTTTTATTCAAGCTTAGCACTTTCAATACTTCACATGATCACCATTTCTTATGCTTGATCATAACTGTTATTAAAACAGGAAAAACTCTCCATACAGTAGTGCCACCCTGTGCCAAACAGAGTAATCAATGGATACCAGAAGGCTTGTGCCTAAAGTCTCTATCTAGTGCCTACTCGTCCAATATCCCCAGACTAGTTTCTAACCTTCTGGCATTTATTGATTACTCTGGCTTGCACTGATTGACACTACTGTATTTTGCATGTCATTTTCAATACTTCCAGTATTATAATCATAGCTTTATGAATTAATTAAGCTAAAATCTAATATCTGTATTTTTATTGTTTGTTTGATTTACCTTGATTTCTCCTTACAATCTAATAAATTGAGCAAAATAAATAAATAAATGGACTTATTAATTAAAAAAATAATAAAAAAATCTAATTTTTTTAAATAAAAATATAGAATATTTTATTCTAAAATTTGGTTACAACTTATGATAAAATTAGACATAGGATACATTAAATGGTATTCAGAGAGATGTAGAAGTTCAATATTGACACATATTGCATGGCACAGCCTATAAGGATTAATATAATGCATAGAGGCAAAGGAATGACCCTGGGCTTTAGTGTCTTGGTGGCAGGTGACTAAGCTTGCATGTCTCAAAATATACAAAGATAGTACTAAACTTTTGTCCATTCAAAACCACAGCTTTGTATAGGTAAACTGACCCTTCAGAATGGAAGTCAATGTCATAATACTCAGGGTCTGGGCAATAAGCTTGAGGAGGAAGGCAAATCATAATCAATCCCAAAGGAATGTATGCAAATCAGCCCCTAATCATTTCCAGGATAGGTGATTTCTATTCAGGTATGAAAGGGATCAGCTTTAGGGAGGCAAATCAATTAGCTTCCATGTGGCATCATAGATGTAGGAGGGGGCCAAATTCTGGTCCCTCTTCCGAATTTTTTCCATTTTGTCAATATATAAATCAAGCAGATGCTCCAGTACATGATTAAAGGTGAGCCAGCACCGGCTGTACCATAGCAAAAACAATAAGAATGTTGATGAATGTATCTCTGGGATGGATCCACACAGTATATTGTCAATGAGAGTAGATAAGGAAGGCATTTTGTCATTTAGCATGAAGGCTATAAGGTCTCTGTAGAGTTGAAGGGAAACACAGTAGCAGAGGAGGTGAAGAGAAGTTTCCTCTTCTCTGAGGCATAGGGTGCAAGTGGAATCTATGTTTGAGAATCCTCGGCGATGTACAAGAAAGTGTTTAGTAGGCAAGACGTTGAGGTTTATTTTAAACAGGCAATCAATGAATTTGGGTTCAAAGAACCATCACTTAAATTTCTTGATTAGCAGATGGTTGTTGAGCTGAAGGAAAGTTGATTCTGCAGAATCATCAGGATTAAGGATGTAGTAAGCTTCTCAGAAATTGATTTTCATTGAGGATGGCTTGTTAGGAATAGTAGTAAATTTGGAGATAAGGGATGTGAGGGTTGCCAGCCAACCAGTGCTAACAGGGGGAGGCTTGTCTGTGGGAGTGATCTCCTTAAAGGGTGAGGAGTTGGGATACTGCAGGAACATTCTGTAGAAAGAGTTGTAGGAATGTTGAAATATAAATGTATCTATGGAATGTAGGGATAACCCATTGAGCTTTGTCTGTTTCTGCAGGCCTCTCAAGCTGATGGTTGCACTTTTGCCCCCTCTAATCAGATCAGTGCACATCTTGTGTATCTTCCTGATGAAGACTTTGGTGAAATTGACCACTGGGGTGAAATAGGATATTCTGGGGAATATTAATATATTGATAAGGGAGGACTTGGCAAACATGGACATGTAAACTTTGGAAAGGGAGGATGTGATTTTCTGTGTAGATTGAAGTAGCTTATCTTGGACAGATCTCCTCATGGCAGAAGCAGATTCAAATATAGGGAAGCCTAAGAAGTTCTGAGGCTTTGCTGCAAATGGGCCAGGAATGTTCTTACCAGAAGATAAATGCCAGGTGGATGACTTGGCCATATTAAATTGGAAACCAGTTTGATCAGAGAACTTTTTAAGCACTGATAGAAGTCTGGGGATTAATTTTTTTGATGGAAGAAAAATGGCCAAGTCATCCATATAGGTGATGTGGTGAATTGATGTATTTAATGTTGGGATATGGATGCCAGGAAGAGATCTCTCAATTTGAAGGAGCAGAGGGTTGAGGTAAGTGATGAAAAACAAAGCACTGAGAGGAGAGCCCTGTGGAATGGAGGATGTGGTGGAGAAGGGAGGGGAAAGTTTCCCATTCAGCAAGATGCTCACTTCATGATTGTAGAAAAGATTCCTAATAATATTGATGATTCCAATAGAGATGTCATGCTTGCCAAATAAGGCTAAAAGGATATTTATTTGGACAGAATCAAAGGCAGCAGAGATGTCATGCTGAACAACCACTGTCCCAGATTTCCTGGAGGATCTGATGTGGTCAGTAGTGATTTTAAATAAATTGATGGCATCTGAAGTTGAGCTGCTTTTTTTTGCAAAATTGATATTGTAAAATAAGGGGAAGAATTTTGTTTTGAATTTTGTCCTTGATAATGAACTCAATGACCTTGACCATCAGTGGGGTCATAGAGATGGGCTGCAGATTCTCCAGTGGAGATAGAATTATATTGTTCTTTAGGAAGGGTACCATTGTTATGGGATAAAGTCCACTGATGTCTCAGATATTGGAAGAAATGTAATTAATTAAGTTGTACATGATTGGAACAGAGAATTTGGACAAGTGTACCAGGAGGAATTGGAGGATTGCATGAAGCCCTGGATGGGTGCTTTTAGGCATTGAGGTTAATTTTTCCAGAACATCTCTTTCCAAAAAGCCATGGTCAGACGGTGGAGAATCTCAAGTTGAATCCTGCCTAGACTCAGGTCCAAGAGTGGAGAACTTTTACTTGATGTATGAAAAAATTTTGAGAAGCATGTTAAATCCTGAATAAAGTTTATTTCTCACAATAATAGATGATGGAGTGGGTCTCTTGTCTCTATGGCCCAGAGCCCACCTAATGTAGCCCCTGGGCCAATTGTGGGGATGACTCAAGAAGATTTTTTATTTTTTGATAGAGTGATATTTTTCCAAAATTAACTGTTTGTTCTTGTATTGGGATTTCAGGTTAATGATGGATTCTATAAGGATTGTATTAAAGGAAAGATTTTTTAGGGTGTTATTGAGTGATTTAAGTTCCATTAGGAGTGATAATGCCCCTTTATTACATAAAGTATAGTTTGAGATTAGGGACATTAAAATATGGATGAAGGAAAATCAGGCATTGATTGGTGGCAGAGAAAGAATATGAATCTTGTGAAAATATATGTATGCCTTAGAGACAATGGCTTCATGTGATGCAGACTTGAGGAGGATTCTCGTGGTTGTGCTAAGTCTTGGAATATTGCATGAATGAAGGTTTAGAGATAGTTTAAGAAATAATTCTAAGTAGACAGAGAAAGCTATAGGTTGAAGTGAGGGATCAATTAGGAAATGTAGATTGGGAATATAGTAGATGAAGTCTATCAGAGAGGTACACTTTCTTGTATAGAAGGAGAAGGCATTTGGTCAGAAGAAGCCTTCTCCATTCATCAATCTTGTGATAAATTTCTGGTAGGAGGTGTTGAAGTCTTCCAGAAAAATAGTATGGTAAGGGTTGGAGGCAAGTGTGATATGTTGGATTATCTGTTGGATGAGCAATTCATTTTGACAGATTATGTTTAAAGTGAATGCCTTGTTGAATAGGGTGGCAATAACTATATGTGGGTTTATATAAGTTAATTTTAAAGGATTCAAATGGCTACTATTGGAAATTAAGATCACCATTCTAGCAGCAGATCAAGGAGAAACTGAGTGACAAAAGTTGCTAAGATTGCCAAGGAAGTTTAGGATTTTGGAGCTGAAAATTGGTGTAATTTGGTCTCAGAGAGACACACAGTATGTGGTGAGTATTGCTTAAACCATTTGGTCAAAGTATCCAATTATATCATTTGAAAAAGGACATAAAACAAGAAGAATAACAGAATTGGCACATGCATAGTCCATTCAGTTTTTTGAAAATATTAAAATGAAAACAAAAAAATTATAATTTGAAATGAAGAACATGCCAATCACACTAAACATTGTGATGTATTTAGGATATTAAAAAATAAGTAATTGGGAAATCTAAACATTTTCATTTATATAGAAATTTGGTTAATTATAATGATAAAAGGGCAACAGCGTGATCAGTTTTATGCAATAGTGGAATATTATGAAATATATTTTGAGGTTAGAGCAATTGTGACAATAAGTCTAAGTAAAGAAGTATTACTTTTACAATTGAATAAAAAGTATTTACAATGAGAATGTATTTCTAACAATAACATGATTCAGAAATTAAACATTTACATATAAGTTTTATTAATTATCATGACAAATGGCTTGTTTAATTTAATACAATGATGACAGTATATATGTAGTATATATTAAGTTCACAACAAATCTCAGTAAAGAAAAATCCCTTTCATCTATAAATAAAAAAAAAAATTTACACTCAGAATATATTTTTAATAATGAAGTGATTTGAAAATGTAAAGATTTTCATTTACATATAAATTTCTTAATTATCTTGGTGTCTTAGTGCCTGCATGATAAAACATCTTTGAGCCCTACACAACTTACTTACTTGACTGCAGCAACCTGATAATACTCTTGAAATAAAATTTTCTGACTCACTGATTGTGAAATTCTACAAAGTTCTTAGTGATGGTAAGCATTTAGAAATACTGATTCAGCAGTAGCTTATACACTTGCACTGTCTTCTAATATGTACAGATGATATTAAAGTTACACTTTGTTAACTAATAGTATAATGTTTTAAAGTCACAAAAGATAAATAAGAGTAAGTCTTTTGTGACTTTAAAACATTATACTTTTAATTAACAAAGTGTAACTTTAAGATCATCTGTACATATTAGAAGACAGTACAAGTGTATAAGCTACTGCTGAATCAGTATTTATTTCTAAATGCTTACCATCACTATTTTATCACATCTTTTATTCATTTTTTTCAGGCAATATTTATAAAAGATATTCTTTCCTAGTAAAACATTTGATAGTAAAACAATGACTTCTAAATTTCTGACATTTAAGTAATAATAATTATTTTAATTAGATGCCTACTTAACCATTCTGATTATTTTTTAAATTTTCAGCATATTACATGAAAATTTATAGCTGCTTTCTATATTTGCTAGAGACAGGACTTTGTTTAAGAATAATTAACAACATTAAAGCTGCTTTCGGGTGTAGTTATTAAAATGCGATGTAAAAAAATAAGCAAATAAAACAAAATATTACGATTAATTAAAAATACTCTTCTTTTTAGAGTGAATATATTTTGTATAGATTGAAGGTTAAAATGACAATTATAAACAGATATACAAAAAGTAATAGTTAAAAATATTCGAATATATAAAGATAGATTATATTCATATATTCTTTTAGGAAAAAAAATAATTAGAAATTTAAGTAGTTAAAAAATATAAATATATCTAGAAGCTACTATTTCAACTTTGTAAATTAAATTTAAGCATCACATTTTAGTTATTTAACATATATATAATAATTATAAACACTTTCGTTAATATAAAAATAACAAACTTCATGCATGCTTTCCGACATGTCAAATAAGAATTTCTCCCAGTTTTATTTCTTAACATGTAAAGCATATCTTTATATGAAGGCTGAAATTTAATATATATATTCAAGTTTTGTTCTATATATTGGAGTGCTTTTGAAGCAAATAATTGTTTTTCTCTGCTGCATACTCATATAGTGGAAAAGACAGCATGCTTAGATTTGATTTCTCTGACAATACATCTATTTGTTTTTTTTAGAAGCAATTTAGCACAGAAATTTTCAATTTTTTCAACAAAACCCCATGGAATTGTTTGCTTTGATAAAAAGTTATTTATTTAAATAAAAGTTCTTTTAATGATGTGGTGAAATTTATCACAAAATGTAAAGAAAGTAAGTAATCAGAGAATATCTGAACATTTAAAAATTTGTCAAATATTTGTTATATTATGATTTTTAGTTATATTTCTCTAATTATTCAAGAACGATTACTAAAACCATTTTATACTGATTAGTTTAATGCCATTATAAACAAGAACAATATTTTAGAAGAAAAAAAAACAAAAACATGCCATTTCTTTTCAATATAATTGAAATTCTATAATTTAACATCTGCTGCAAACATTAATAATCAAATTCAGGGCAAATGATCATCTCATAATTTATTGCAGGCTTTTATTTAACTATTGAGATAAGACAAATAGTTTAATATTATCTTCAGTTATATTTGTCTAGAGTGTTTTTATGAATATATGAAATACTTTTCATGCTCAAATAAATCTTGAAATAGCAATTTAAGGGGTTTTGGGATAATTTTGAACAAAAAAACTCCTTTGTAAATAATTACACTCATCAAATTTTCTATTTGCTTAGTTTTTCACTGTTTTATTTTACTTTTTATAATAACACCATATATGTCAGATTTGCTTTTTTCCATGATTGACTAAATGGGATTTATTACTAACAATTAATTATTGAATATTAAAACATTAGTTAATTTTATTGTATTAATTATTAAAATCATGTATACATATGCTTACACATATATATGTATAGTAATAGATTGGTTTAGATTTATATAGATCTATCTTTATTGAAGTTAGACTAAATGACACAGTATAGATTGGTTTAGATTTATATAGATCTATCTTTATTGAAGTTAGACTAAATGACACAGTATAGATTGGTTTAGATTTATATAGATCTATCTTTATTGAAGTTAGACTAAATGACACAGTATTTTCTTTACTGTCAGCTATATCATTGCAAGGCAGTCACTTAATGAGATGTGTTCAGATATGCTATCCATGAGTCCACTCATACACTTTGAGACTGACACTAAATTGAGTATTATACCATAATCTTGCTACACCCGATCTAAAACTAAGACAATTGACCCTAGTTATAAAGATAATAGCTAAAAAATTCATAAATCATTTATAATACCAAACAAATTTTATTAATTTCTAGATTTAAAAAGTAATGACAATATAACCATAGTAAATGTGACAAATATAACTAAAAAAAATGAAATAAAAAGTTGCCATTTTAGATAACTGATCATTAGAATACTAGGAAGACTTTTCCAAGATTAGATCATACAAATTTCTGTTTGAAGGATATTTAATATTCCAATAATTAATTATTTCAATTCTAAATAAGTAAAATAAAATATACTTGTCAGTGTTAGTGTGTAAATATACATCTTGGTAGTCTAATATCATTAAGTTACACTTGCAAAATATTTAGTATTATAATACAAAAATAATAATCATTATATCAACTCTACCAAGGTAACAATATTTTCTATCCACTTTAAAAGCTTCCCAGTTTGTTAATGTAGTGACATCAGATATTAATACTTGAATAAAAAATAAACAAACATGGCTTTTAGTTTATATATATATATATATATATATATTAAACTAAAAGCCATGTTTGGTATATTATTGCTAATGATTTAACAAATATTTTTATATAAAATAATTTGACCAAGATTATCACTAAACTTTTTATTATTTAATTTCAAATCATTCTTAATCTTAAAATATTAATTTCAGAAATTTTTTTCACTAAAAAAAATATTTAGTAAATGTATTTTTGACAACATAACTATTAACAAAATATTATATAGTAACTTTGTAGACATTTCGTGCAGGAAGTGCATGATGGTTAAAAGCGAGAGAATGGGCATTAAAGGAGATGGTGTACTTGAACTATATCCAATGTAAGAAAAATATTTCCTTAGTTCACCTGAATAGACATAAGATTGCATGAAAGATGGAGAGAGTTTACTATCTGCACGCTAAAACATTAACCTGTAAGAAATTAAAGTTAATATGCAATAAATATTGCCTCAACCAAAGAGATTTCCAAGCAGGTAAAGTTGGTGGAGTTTGAAAGAAATTATAAATTAATCAATGATGAGGCCTGGCCTCTAAAACCGTCTTTGTATATTAACAATATAGACCTTTTGATGATCATTGACTACAATTGTACTAAATACACTAAGCATGAAGAATGATGTGACTTGGCCTTGGAATTTCTCTAGTATGAGTTGTTAGTAATAGTGATCATGTATGTTTAGTTGTTGATAATTCATGTATATATCTTTTTTGTAATCATCTTGAATAAAGACATATTTTCCTTTAAAAAATAGATTTAGCAGGGTTTTATTCTTAAATTCTGACACAAAAACCATAAATTTAGCACTAACTAACTATGAGGTTTATAGTCTGTGTTTATCCACATTTAGGTAGTTCAGTCACTGATAAATTCAGTTTATGAAGATGATAAGAGCAACAATCATGGGTTATTCTGAATTTATTATTGAGATTCCAGTTAGATCTAGAAAGTCTATAAATGTCTTGTTGGATATGACAGATAAATGTTTAGAACATCATCAAAAATCCATTTTTAATACCACAATTCTTTGATTAGATTTTGGTTCATCTGAAAGATGATTTTAATTGAGTCTTAAATCATAATGAAACTATATTTTAAGATAGTGGCAAGATCTATTGGCTTAGATGCTTTTTATATATTTTATGGAAAACAAAATTTTTCTATCTGACAAAAAATATGTAAAAGAACAGGAAGTCAAATACAAAGAAAATAGACTTGAGTGTACCAGTAATATATCTCATAGTATTATCTAATTGAATATCCAGAAGTTTATCCTCCACAAAATACAATATTCATGAGCAGATAATATTAATGCTAAGAAAGCTGACGATAAAATATTTCCATCACAATAAATGCCAACAGCTTTCTAAGAAGATTATTCCAGAAATTTGTTTTGGTCTAATCTTAGATAAGTGAGAGAAAAAAACCTAGCTATGATTTAATGTTAATTAAGAGAATTGCCTTGAGTTTACTATTGTAAAAGTTATAATCAAATTATGAGATAAATACCATTTAAAAATTGAACAAACTATTTTAAAGGAGTAAACATTAAGTCTTTCAAAAAGATTTTTAATGTTTTCATATCCATGTTGAGAAACTTTTTTATTTAAAAAAAAAACAAAACAATTCTTTTGAGACATTTTAGCAATATCCTTAGTTAAAATGAACTTCCTGCATTATATTTGAGAAGGGTCACTGGTAAATAGATTAAATAAAGTGTGTAAATGAGCTGAACTCTATGGAAGATCATTGTATTAAACTTTCTATCTATTATGATTATTATTTAGTGGCATTCAAATTTTTTTGGTGAGATTTTGTAAAGTAAATTAATGGCTTGCTTTTAAAAGAAGATTACTTTTCCAAATAGAATCATAAGTTGAGAGACATATGATTATTTAAATTTATTTTGAAAATCTTATTCAATGTAAATAGTTGAAGATTACATTTGCTCACCAGCAATTTCTTTCTGGTTTAAACTTAACATGCTCTATAAGAATAAGTCTCTCTACTATTGGAAAAATTCTGGTTAATGTATTTCTTTTAAACCTTATAGATAATGCATAATAATGATATTGCACAATAAGTTTTGTAACATTGGTAAATTTATTTAGTTTTAAGACTGCCAAAACTTTTGTGCCAAAGTTTTGAAATAGTTTCTCTATGAATGGTGTTAATGAATTGTTTTTCCATTCATATGTTGACTTTAGATCCTAATTTTGTTTTAATTATGAGTTTCAAGGACAAGTTTAAAAAGGAATACACAGATTTTATCAGACTAATAGTAGAGGAAGATTGTCAAAGAGAAGCTTGCAATTTTGCTGTAATGATCCTTTCTCATTTTATTAATCATGGGTTTAGATGATATATAAGTTTAGAAAACTCTTTAGGAATAAGATTTTATAAAAATGTGGAGGCCTTTCAATTAGATCTTGTACATATTTGCTTTTTCATGGTATCTCCTTACTATTTTTTTTTTCAGCACTTAAGTAGACAAAAATTGATTATAAAGATCAATTCCAATGCTATTCTTAATCTGACATGAACTGCTTTTGGTGTAGATAAAGAATGGCTGCTACTCTTAAAAATTAAGACATTCTATTAATATTCTACTCAAGATATTAAGTTAATTTTTATCAAAGTATATCTTGAAATAGAATAATATGTGAAATCCAAAACTGATGAAATTTGATTTATGTTGATTATAAAGGAAATGTTCCTTATTATCATTGGCTTAGTAGGTAAATGGTAAACTATTTTTTGTCAAGACAAAATATGTCAGAATTTTATTTCTGAATTCTATCTATATGAATGAAATATTCCTCCTTTCTTGGCATTGTAAAGCAATCCCGTGTTGCTTAAGTATATTCTTTTTAAAAATTGATGAACTTTTTGATTCCCATTTACAGATCCTCAAAATCTTTTATGTGAAATGAACTCTAATACAAGTGTAGAAAGATATAGTAGAAAATGATAGGAGAGTTTGTAAATATTGCCTTTAAAAATATTTATCTAAATGGTAATTGTAATATTATGTGAATTGTCTTCAATAGAAGTTGTATAATTTACAAGATAGTTTGATACAATATTTAGCATATCATGTTGTAATGTATTGTGCTATAATCAATGTAAATCCAGGAATTTTAAAAATATATGCATTATTAGACAAATGATGAACCCCCTATAGCGATATTACATCAATGTTATGTTAAACAATTATTTTCTGGATGTCCAATTTTGATCTTAATGTACTCTCAATCACAAATTAAAGTAATTTAGCTATGTTTGCTAGCACATAAATAGGCCATTCTGTAGTGGATAAAGTTAGTATTTGATATGTTTCATGGTTGAAAAAATCTTGTAGTCATTTTAACAGCCATTGCTTTTAAACCAAGAGATAATATATAAGATGAATATTCTTCCTAGGAATAAAAGCAATTTTCAAGTCAATCTGAACTAAGTTGAAAATATTTCAAATAAATATATATGTATTCTATTGTTCAGATATAGAACTCAAAGCAAATAACTGTTTTACCTGTATCTGATGATAAAGTTCAATTATTAAAATATATTGAATACAAATATTTTATTAATTTTCAACTCAAAATAATTTACTTAATCTTAAATAATTCCAATCTTTTTAAACTTTTTTCGGAAAAGTATATTTTTTGAATTGAATCTTTAGTAAATGTTTGTTCTATTATTATTTTTTTATAGATTTTTTGTTTATATATTTTTGTAAAGTACATCGAATTTACATATTTTAGTTTGGTAGCATATTCACATTAAGTACGTGCATGTATATTTATTTATTTGCAGACCACTCATAGATTTTGAGCTGGATATATATTTTATAGGTGATTAATATATGGGTAATATTTATCTACGATATGAACTTTAATATAAATAAAATTCCTTGTGCTGTTTAGTGTTGTATCACAAAAGCAAACTCTGAATCTCAAGGTTTATGAATCTGGTTCAGCTCTCTCAAATCCAGTGCTTAAAATTTTTCTTAATTGCCAAATAATAAGTCATTACTTGTTTATTTATAAATAAATGTCTTTTAATTAACTCTTTATTGCCTAATTTTACTTATATTTTTTCTTTCTTTCTTTAAAATATTAAATCTTAATAACGTTATTTAAAATGATGAAATTATTTTACTGTTATTAATTTGACTATGTTTTAATGCATAAACTGGAGTTTATAAAATGACAAAAATATTTGAAATTTTCATTATATATATATATATTGTTAATATTGTCATAGATACTTGATTTAAGAGTTAAAAAAAAGCTTTTACAACATTTCTCCACAGGAGAGCAATGGAAAATAATGTCTGCCAAATTAATTAGCTACTAAATAGGAATACTTTTATTATTTCTTATTACTTTGCTTTTAGCTAAAATAATTGCTTATAATATTTTTAGCTATCAACCTGAATAAAAAATTTCAGCTTGCATAAAAATCTTTAGTTAAAAATATTTTTTTAAACTGAAATCGAGTTTTAAACATTAAGCCATAGAAATTGCAAGCAAATATTCTAATGCTGATTATATAATAATAATATTTTTTAAAAATTTATTTAATCTTTTTTTATTATTATTATTATTATTATTATTATTATTATTATTATTATTATTATTATTATTATTATTATTATTATTATTATTATTATTATTATTATTATTATTATTATTATTATTATTATTATTATTATTATTATTATTATTATTATTATTATTATTATTATTATTATTATTATTATTATTATTATTATTATTATTATTATTATTATTATTATTATTATTATTATTATTATTATTATTATTATTATTATTATTATTATTATTATTATTATTATTATTATTATTATTATTATTATTATTATTATTATTATTATTATTATTATTATTATTATTATTATAAGATAGTTCATATTAATAAAAACAACAAAAAACATACTACATCATTAAACAAATTGTATACATTTATATAGTATTTATAATAACTAAAATAGAGGCTAATCATACACCTGTATCAATAAATGTAATATATAGGGTATATGAGCACAGACTTTCACACTACCCACCACTCTTTACTCTATGTTTTAACACTGATACACTTGAACACGTATATGTTGAGAAGATAAATAATCACCAATATTAGTATTTCATCTAAACTAGCAATCAACTGTTGGTCCATATTATCACCTCTACACATATATGCAATAAGTGCTCAGATATATATTAAGATAGTGAATCTTCATACTTTAATGGACAGGCTTCAATCCATTCCACACTCCAGCTTTTCAACCGTCCATCCATTTGAAAATCTAATGATGGAATGCTCAAAGGCCACCATAAGACTGAGATTCTTGTCACACTCATGTTGACCTAAGATCAATCTGACCTCTCATGTATTGGACATAATCCATTTAATAAATATACAAAGTATGGGCAGATATCACTACTATGTAATAACTAAAATATAGGCCTATTATATACCTGTATCAATCTATGTAATATATAGGGTATATGAGCATAGACTTTCACACTACCCACCACTCACCACTCTATCTTTTAACACTGATACACTTGAAGACATATATGTCAAAAAGATAAATAATCACCAATATATGTATGTCGTGCTAAACCAGCAATCATCAGTTGGTCCAGATTATCAGCTCTACACATATATGCAATAAGTCCTCAGATATATATTAACACAATCTTCATACTTTAATGGGCATATTTCAATCCACTCCACACTCCAGCTCTTCAACTAACCATCCAATTGAATAATAAATTTTTAAATTTAAATAAATTCAATTAATTTAAATATAACCTCATAAACTTATTTAAATTTAAGATAGGGTGTACGAAAAACAAACAAAAATAATACAATTAAACTAAATATACATATATAGTAAGAAAAAAAATATAAAAAGGGATTATAAATAAATTAAACCAAATAAATTTTAATGATTTTAGTATTATAAATTTCAAAGCTTATTTAGTTTTTAAATAAGAGAAATGTAATGATTACATCAATATAATATAAGATTCACAGTAAAAATATGTAAATAAATAGGCAAAGTATAAACTATCATGTATTTAAGCATATATAAAAAAGTTACTTAATAATAATATAAAATTATTACAGAAGGATTGGTAATTTATATATAGCTTGTTGGGGAATTTTAATACTCCTTATTAATTTCATCTATATTTGAGCTGTCAAAAAGTTAGATTCCCATAATAATATACTTTTCAGGTAATGTTTTATGTTTTGTAAAGTTTTCTAAATTTTCCATAGTTTCAGGCAAATTATTTTAGCCTTTTAGAAATGTAATGACATTTGCCTCCATTGCTATATCGTTCCATTAACAAATTTGAAAGCATTATTATTTCTTAGCATGAAAAAATTATTAGTTTTGTCTCTACGTTTAATATTATCAAAATAACTATTAAAACAACCACGTATTTTAAAAATTAATCAAACTATTTTGCATTTATAGAATAGATGTGGTAAATTATCATTATCATCATTATTAAAAATAAACGTATTAATTTTTTTTGAAGTTTGGTTCGCCATTGTAAATTATTACAAGAAGTTAAACCATAATAACAATTGAAATACTTATAGAAAAAATTATCTAATCTTCTAAAAAATATGTATAAAATGTCTAAATGTTTTCTATTAAATGTGCTTTATATGTCATTCCATGACATATTGCTGACAAATTATAATCACTAAATATTTGATACTTGTTCTAATTTAATATATTCAGTAAACAACTTGAATTTTCATCAATTAGAAATTTTTTAATAATAAAAAAACAAATTAAAAGATCTGCTTTTTTTATTTGGTAAGCAAATTAACATATTTTTCTTTTTTTCAGCATAAATTATTATACCATTATTAAAACACAACTTATGCACCTCATGAAAACTTTCCTGACATTTTTTTCAGCAAGATCTAGAGATTCACTTATGCACGTTAAATAAAATTGTCAGTATAATGAGAAATAGAATCTTTTATTTTGGCATTGCCCAAGTCATTGATAACTATTAGAAGTAATGTAGAACTCAAAACAGATTCTTGAGAAACACCATAAGTTAATTTTCTTCTATGCTTAATATTTGATATTTGTTCTAATTTAATAACAATAATTATAATAATAAAACCAACAGCAATATAAATAAGAATAATAGTAAAATAACTAAATTTATGTAATAGAAATATATATGTAGAGCATGCACTTGTTAAGTTGTTAAATTTATATACTGAAATCCAATTTTTTGTAATGGGAAAAAATATGACGGGCATCTTTTAAATACAGTAGAGTTGGTGCCTAGTTACCATTTACAATTATTATCCTTATTTTTTACTCATAAAACCAATATTGCTAGAAAACTACAACTGATTGGTGAATACAGTGCCAAGTTAATTAAGCAAACATGTACATGTATATATTAATATGGTTAAGTCTATATGGGTAATATATATGTGGGATAATACATCTGATATTTAATAAGATTTTGTTTTTAGTTGTATTTTGATTTCAAGATCAATCTGTAACAGAATAAAGCTGATTCATATATCAAATAAACTAGAATTTTCCTTCACCATCAACAATATTGATTTGATAATCTTATAATCTATTTATTTATTATTAAATACCTAACTAATATTTATATTACTTTTACAAAGTACCAAAAATATTAGAAGTATAATGTGCTGATTATTCTAATCCTTTGTAGTCACAATACTGACTTTGGTAAAATATCCTAGAAGTTCAGCAGCATCCTAAATGCTGTATTTAAAATACTAAGTAATTTCCCATTCTGAAACATCACTTTTTCACATAAAAGTAATCAAATCATTGTTTTCTACAGGCTAGTAACATTACTCTGGATTATATGGGTTTGGAAGAAATTATATAAAGTTTGAACTTTTTTACAGATATTTAACAATTTAACACCAGCATGGAAATATATAATAGCATATAAGTACAAATAAAATTTTATTATCACACACCTCTCACAAATAATATTTTTAATATTTGCATATATTAAGAGGAAATAAACTATAATGTTTTAATTACTTTTTTACTATTTTCTATATTAAAAAAATTATCCCAAATTTAATGCATTTAAAATTATTAAAAGTGTTTTAAAAATTGAGAAATTAGTTTGAGTAATAATATTTTTTCTATATAATTTATAATTTAAAAATTTTGACTTACAAATTAAATAAAAATGTAAATTTTATTATAAAATGTATATTCACTTAATATTTAAATAACTTAATTTAAATTGAATTATATTTGCTATTTTAAATAGAACCAACTTATAAATTAATAAAATCAAATTATATTCCCGTTTCATATTTTTATTTTATTAAATTTAGAATTTTGATTGAAATTTAAAAAAAAAAAAATACTATATATATATTCCAAATTTAATAAAAAAATGTAGAACATATATAAAATTGAAGGAATTGTCTAATCTTTAAAACTCATATTAAAAGGATCAGTTCTTAGATATAAATATTTCATTACTTTTTCAAAATTACACAAAGAAAAATATATCTGTTTTGTCAAAATAATAGATGGTGAAAGATTTTTAATAAATGACAATTTTATTTTTAAAATCTAGTTAAAACTTTAAGCCATAATTTTTCTAAGACAACAACTAATTAAAATTTGTTTTGCTGCCTGAAATATTAGTATCCTGACTAAGTACTTTTTAAACATTAATTTTATTTATAAAACTTTCTACGAGAGGATCTTGATTTTGGTGAAAATTAAGAGATGTTTTCAATACTTCAAATTATTACATCTATATATGCTCATTGTCTCAATATAAATTCATTTAAGTGCTTGAATACTTAACCAAAACCAGATAATCTTTTAATTAAAAAGCAGCTTTGACAATGTATTATTATTTCAGCTTCCATGAAAAGTTTTAATTGGTTGCAGTCTTAGAAACATCATGGCTTGATATTTTAACTTCACTTTTGTAATTGAAATTCTCATTTGTTAAAAATGTTTCACCACTTATTAGTCTATTAAAATTTTAAATTAACATATATGACTCACTGTGAGAGGATTTTAATTTTCATAAGATGCTCATATATAATCATTGTCTGACTATAAATTCATTTAAGAGATTTAAGAGTTTATAATCCTTCAATACAGTAGATAAACAATGTCATAATAGTGACCATATAAATATGAATAATAAACCATGGATGTCATTAGCTTTTATTCCCAATATTAATAAAAATATAATAAAAGTTTTAAGTCAAGATTTTCGATTAGCATGGAGAACTCCACCTAACCTTAATAGGTTAATAAATAATTCTAAGGAAATAATAAATAAGGAGGATAAAAGCAATGTTGTATACTCTATTAGATTCCCACAAATAAATTGTAGTGCAATATATGTTGGAGAAACCAAAACAAATATTAAATATTGCCTTCAACAACATAAATATACTTATAATAGAGCAAGAGAAGATGATACAGTTTATTCAGCTTTTTATGTTCACCAAAATAATACAGGCCATATATGTAGTCCAAAGGATTTTACAATATTAATGAATGAAACACATGATAAAAAATGCAAAATTAAAGAATCATATATTATACAAAATTCATCTTGTGCTTTCCGATTACTTGTTCCTGGCCAATACAATGAAATGTTAGATTCATCACCTAGGAGAAAATAGAATTGTTTACACTGCCTTGATAAGGACTTGTAAGAGTTGAAAGAGCTTGGAAATATTATTTGTTTTTATTTATTTATATTAAACTCTGTATTAACAATTGACACAAATTGTTATTTATATAATTTTTATATTATATACAGAAGTATTATTTATTTATTTATATTCAAATACTAAAATTTTTATTGTTTGATGAAATGTAAACAAACATTAATAACCCATTTTTTAAAGTTTATACAGTTTATTTGATAAATAAATTTTAAATAACTACAACACAAAGTGCATAATTACAATAACTGTTTAAATAAGTAATTTACTTTTACAATAAGTGTTTTATTTGAGCATTTTCAAGTCAACTGGCTGTGCAGTGAGGGTTTCATCTATTTTGGCATAGGGAAGGCGGCATTTGTCTTCATCATGGACAGCTGGAACTGGCATGGGCACATCTTGGCAGCTTGGGACAGAGAAAGGGCGGTGCACCGGCTGGTTGTTTACCCCACGGTCATTTCACTGGACTCTCTGGTAGATTGCCTCATATTTTCCTCTGTTGGTATATGATAATAATTTTTATTAAATGTTCACTTGCTATTTGACTGGTTCATTAAATCTTTAAGAAATCATTAGTTCTTAAAAAAACTGTATAATGGATTTCTTAAAAAATGTCAGCAGTAGTCCCGTTCATAAATTAATCTCTAAGTAGCTGGTTGCTTGGAGAATTCTGGAGCCAAAAAAAGTGCATGACTTGCCCAGAAAGACTGCCAAAAAAGAATGAATCCCACAGCACTATTAATCCCACTAATAAGAACCAATTCAGATATCCCTCTGAGAAGAATGAATCAGCCAATCCTTTTAACCTAGCTTATTACTTAGATTATAAACATTCCTTTATCTTTCCGATTAAATTCTACATTTTAAGTTTGACATAATGGTTTCTATCTTGAAAACCCAGACCACTTGCTTACAAAATCAATTCAAAAGAATTTTTAAAAAAGATAACAGTATAATTAGAGCATTATCAAACATTTTGCTTTTGATCAGATTTTTGCAAAAGCAATTAACATTTTTTTGCTTATAGAA
The DNA here is from genome assembly GCA_028023455.1 of Epiperipatus broadwayi. Lineage (NCBI taxonomy): Eukaryota > Metazoa > Onychophora > Udeonychophora > Euonychophora > Peripatidae > Epiperipatus > Epiperipatus broadwayi. The sequence continues at coordinate 16,054,787 of JAQFVV010006209.1, forward strand.
TAAAATTACAATCTTTAGAAAAGTGATTAAAAATATACAAGTATGATGGAAAATAAAAAAAGCAAATACATATAATGACATATCATAAAAAATATACAAAAAGAAAAAAACAAAAAAAAACACGAGTTTATTATGCAATATTTTGTATGTCAATTTTATATTACTTTAAATTGGTGTGTGTGGGTATTTTAATGCTCAGACCAACTTCCATTATTAATATAGCACATTTATATATGTGTTGTGCCTAATATGTACAAATCTATATATGTATCTGCTGTAATATTCTTTACAGCAGATTTTGTGCAAGGTCATTTGATAATGCCTGGCACAATACCCCCCTCTCCAATGAGACTTTTAAATGGATATGACCATTTAAAGTCTTAAGTTCTTATTTATACAGATATTATGAACTACACATGAGATGATTTCGGAGCATCCTGGATGCTATGGTATGGGTTTTAGTGCACGAGCATTGTATGTGCCCTTTATACCCTGTTCTGTTTTAATCCAAAAAGCATTATCCCCACTGCACTCCACATTTCAAAAGGGCCTTTATAAAGGTTAAAATTTTTTTTACATACCTTGAACCGGTAGTTTTGCATGCTGTGTTTCCTTTTCTTCTGAGACTCATCTTGTGCATCTGAGCTTGAGCCTTTTTTTATCTAATTCTATGTCAATTGTTTTGTCTCTGCTCCCTGGGAAATTTGCCTTGAAGAGTTTTGGTACAAGTTTTCCAAAATGTAGCTGTGTTGGAGGGAATCCTGTGGATTCATGTACAGACCAGTTTATATAATTTAGTATCTGAGGTAGCTGTTTTACCCATCTCTTATGGTTTGTTGGTAAGTATGTATGAAACAGCCTTCCCAACTTTTGCATAACTCTTTCACTGGGATTACTTTGGGGATTACAGATCGATGTCAGTACATATTTAACTCCCTGCTTAGCAACCCATTTGTTCCATTCTTCTGACACAAAAGGGGTTCCATGGTCTGTCAGGATTGTTTCTGGTTTCCCAACTGTGTTAAAATGTGAGGACTCTAGAACCTTAATAGTTTCACATGTAGCTCTTGCTAAAGGGTAGGCTGCCACAAATTTAGAAAAAAGGTCATATACAATGAGTAAATACCTTTTTCTATTGAAGGGTGGCAGAGGACCATAAAAATCCATGGCCATTATTTCCTTTGAATTGTTAGGGATGATTGATTTCATTGGAGTTGTGTATGCTCTATTCAGTGGTTTTGCATGCTGGCATATTTCACATTTGTTCAAAATCTTTATTATGTCTCGGTGCATCCCAGTCCAAGAGAACCAGTGCTTGAGGCAATATTCAGTTTTTGGAGTTCCATAATGTCCATATAGTCTGTGTGAATATAATCAGTGAGAAAGCCCCGAATGGCTAGTGGTACCATCATTCTCCAATCATCAATGTCTTCTTGAATTTGGTAATATAAAACCCCCTTTTCTATCTTGTATTGGCACTTCTTGCCTAGATTACTGTCATCCTTCTGAGGAGATTGTGTACACAGTGTTATGATTCAGTTTAAGTCCTTATCTTCATGCTGTCTCTTTGACATTTGTTTTAAATGTTCCTGTATGTCTTTGTCCTTACATGATATGCTCATCATGTATGCATGATCTATCCTCAGGTGTTGTTGTTGTTGAGTTTGAATGGGATGACAACTGAGGATGTCAGCCACCACATTCTCAGCTCCTTTGCAATGTTTCACTGTATAATTAAACCCTTGGAGAAACAAACTCCAGCAAACTAGTCAGCTATTAGTGAGATAGCTGTGATTTAGAAATTGAAGACTCTAGTGGTCTGTAATTACTATCATTTCAGAGCCTAGTAGCATAGGGTGAAATTTCTCAAATGCCCATATGATTGCAAGGGCTTCTTTTTCTGTAACTGTGTAATTATGTTCAGGTCCTTTCAACAACCTGCTTATGAAGTACAGGACCCCTATCTGACCATCTTGCTGAACTTGGGATAGTGTGACACCCAATCCATATGCACTGCTAGCAGTTTGGGGTATAAAGGGTTTGTCGAAGTCTGGGTATGCCAGCACTACTTGTTTTATAAAACTTTTCTTAATCTCAGTGAATGCTTCCTCTTGTTCACTGGTCCAGTTCCAATGGGTATCTTTGCTGAGTAATCTTAGTAAAGGTTCCATTCGGTCAGCGATTTTTTCACAGAATCTGTTGTAAAAGTTGCATAGTTCTAAAAAGGACCGAATGTGCTTTCATGTTTTAGGTACAGGGAAGTCATTTATTGCACTGATTTTATCAGAGTGGGGTTTGATTCCTGTTTGTACCACCAAATGACTCAAAAAATTCTATCTCCTCAGAGATCAATATACTCTTTTTCAGATTGATTTTGATTCCTTTAGCTTCGCATTCTGCAAAAAATATTTGTAAGTGTTGGAAGTGTTCTTCCAGTGATGTGGATGCTACCATGACATCATCCACATATATTGATAAATTTTTTTGATTTCCTGACAAAACCTGGTCCAGACATTGTAATAAACCGCACCGCTATTAACTAAGCCGAAAGGCATTCGATTAAATTGGTATGTGTGGCCTCCATATCTAAAAGCTGTGTATTTGTGATCTGTGAGATGTAATTCTATCTACCAGTAGCTAGCAGTTAAGTCAAATGAGAAAAATATTATTTTGTCTTTAAATTTCATGAGTAAGTCTTGCATACGATGTGGAATAGTACAATCTGGTATTGTCGCCCTGTTAAGTTGGCATGCATGATGGCATAACCACATGGATCCATTTTTCTTTATGACCACCACTAGGGGGTTGCAGTATGGGGAAAAGCATTTATCAATGATGCCCCATTTCAACATTTGTTCCAGCTGTTTCTCCACCTCCTCCTTAATTTTGTGTGGTATGGAGTAGGATCGCGCTTGGAATGGTTCTTCTGGTTTCAATCTGATTCTTTGTTTATATCCTTTAATGAGCCCAGGACTATCAGAAAATATGTTTTTATAAGTATAAAGCATATATTTGAGTTTTTCTGTCTCAGTGGCAGAAATCAGTTTTGCTCCATTTGCCTTTTCTTCCATCAGCTCCATGTCCAGTTGGGTCATACAACATGCCTCATTATTATCATATAAGTGGGGTTTTAGCATTTAAATTTGTTTGTCATTGCACACTACTAGCCAATGTTCATAATCTAAAATGCATCTGTTTTTGTGTAGGAAATCTGAACCCAACACAACTTCATGGATAAGACTGGTCATTATTAAGAACACTTGGTATACCATCTTATGTTGTATGTGCATCTGTACCCAAATTTGCTTAGACAGAAGTTTTGCTTTCCAGTTGTTTGCTAATATTATTTGTACTGTCTTCAAAGGTAAGATTTCTATGCTTGGGTTTTTTGCTACAATGCAGTGGTATAGATCTTCTGATATTACAGATGTTTGACTGCCAGAATCCAGCATGGCCATGACTTTAAGGCCCTCCATTGTCAAACTGATCTCGGGACAACTTTGTGGAGCATATTCAGACACTCTATCTTCCCATGAACATATCAAGTTTGAAATTTCTTTGTCCATATTAGACCATGGTTTTATGATGTGACCAGAGAACTCTTCATTTTTGTTCCTGTTTGTATGATCGGTATGTTTATCTTCCCAAACATTTGCTGATAGCTTATATTGTTGTCTCATGTCTATCTCATTTAATAATTCATCCATTTGTTGCCATGAATTTGTACATGCGGTGAGCACCATTTGTTCAACATGAAGTGGCAAATTACAGTGGATTATTCTGACAATTCACCCCTCTGATATGTGGCATGCTTTCAGTGTCCAAAGTCTTGCTGCTTGTCTTCTGAAAAATTTCGAATAATTTTCGCCAGTATTCTCTTTATATTTTTCCTGCATGACTTGTTGCAGGATCATATCTTGGCACTGTTCACTCCAAAAACTTTTTAACAATACCTTTTTATAATCCTCAAATGTTTTGGGATGGTGGAACAAGGATTGCCACCATGTTTGAGCATCACCATGAAGGTGATTGTAGACAATTGCCAGTTTACCAAAGTCATTAATTTGATTCACTTGGAAATGTTTCTAAGCTTTTAATATGCTCGATAGGAGCTTCATCTGTTTGTCCCTCAAATACCTTTATTTTTAAAAATTGGTTTATATTGCATGAGTAAGATTGTCCCTTTTCTCTTTCGTGTATCTTATTTTTAAAGCTATAAAATCTTGTATCGATTTCCTTTGACATTTCATGTTTGAACTCCTCCATTCTTTGGTTCATGTATGCAATGTTTCCCGAGAGTTGTTGAGTCAGTTCATTTATCTTTTGCAGTATTCTGGCCATTTCTTGTTTTATATTCGCTAAAGTTTCTTCCATTATGATTTACTTTTAAAACATATTTATAAGTATTATTCAGGGTTTACGTTATAAGCATTTATATTCGGTATATATATAAGTTTTTAGTTACTATCAGTTAAATACAGAATCGGTAATATCGGATATTTTATTTTTATTATAAAATTATTCTTTAACTATCTGTCTTATTTTTAAATACACAGTACACTGCACACCTAACTCTGTCTTATTTCACTCACCAACTATTTGTTTTTTCTATGCCCTGTTCCAGTTATTTTGCCCCCTTTTACCTACGTCTATTTAATTCTATTTATCGACCAAAAAAAATAACACGTTTAACATACTCAACTTATTTTGTTATGCTAGTATTTAACAGTAAGTTATTTTAAATCATTACGAAATTTTTAATTCGTTAAGCCAAAATATTTAACAGTATTTCATTTTACTTTCTTTTTTTTTTAAACAAACAACAAATTCAAGTATAAGTTATTTTAAAATATTACTCTACGTTTGATAAACAGGTTTTATACCTATATCTAAAATGTCTATTTTCTCTCTTTTTCTTTTTCAAAACAAAGCAAAAAACAAGAAATTTGATTGTAAGTTATTTTAAAATATTACAATATAATAAATTATTACTTTTATTTGTAATAACTCCGACCATATATATACGCATATATACAGTGTGTGACCTACTCCCCCCACTCAATCGTTTAATAATTTTTATATACTTTATTACTATTTTAATTGCATATGTTGATGTCAGTTTTTACTCAGTTTAAATGGCAACTTTACTTATCCAATAAAATGTTAGCGACTCAGTTTAAAGTGAAAATTGTTTAGCAATTATTAAGATAAAACAATCTGTACTCTATATAACAAACTATCAAGCTTCAATATAGTATTTGTATAAATATTTAAAATAAATTTCATGTCTATTTTATTCAACCAGTATATCTATAGAATACGGTGTTTGCATTTGATTTATTGCTAATTGCATTTGATTTATTGCTAACAATTTGAATCATAAATATATATTAAATATCTGTCGTTACAAAGAATAACACTATCATTTGGGATCTGCAGATTACTGAGTAAAATATTTTAAATTATTTAAGAATAACTTTAAAAAATATATACATATAGAAAACTAAGCGTGTTCGTTTGTACGGCCTATTAATTACACTATACATATGAAAACAACAACAACTAATGATCAAATTTTATATAACTTCTCTTATATATATAATCAACTTTTAATTCAGTTTTTATTTACACCTACATTAAGTTTATATAGACACATATCACATAATTTACACATATAATTTAACTTGTTCTTTCCTTAATCGTACCATTTTTACATTTAAACCATGTGTGACATCAGTTTTATTGTACCAAACCAAACTCCACTGTGGATTTCCTAATACTAATCTTGCATTGAGCATGAAGTGAACAAGATTTAACAGGAAAAAGAATGGATATCAATTTAGCCGATTGTCTGTACTTATATATATATTGGTACTTCCAGCTAAACTGATAGGAAGAGTGCATTGACTAAACTCTTCCAGTCAAAAACACTTTTTAGTTGATATCTTATTCGAATGCCCAAACATTTAGAACAATGGTAAGTACACACCTTTGAAAAATCTATTTACAAAATAGACCTTTGCATGCCTCTTTTAGAAAAAAAAACAACAAAAAAAATGAATTTTTTTTCTTTCTTCCCTCCTAGAAGGATGTGCAATACCATATGTTCAGTGGAGCATAAGAATAAGATTTAACACCCCGGTAAAGTGATATCCCTTTGTGGCTAGCTCAGGCACTCTACATCTAGGGTCTTCAAATGGGTAAGTTAAATGATTATTACAGGTACGTGGTTGATAAGGAAAGAATATATTTTTATCAATATAAATAACAATACAAAAATGAAATAAGTTTAATAGTATGATTAAATATTTATTTAATACCAAAAACCCACCACCGTTTCATACTAATGATAATATAATAACAAAAATACTAAATCAGGTAATCCAGTATTTACCTTGCTATGATGTAATTAGCCTGAAGGCACACAACTGTAATTATCCGATATTTGCGTCGTCGGAAGAACACATGAATGTTGTCATGGCAACGAAGAGACTGACATGACTAATTCTAGAGATTTGATTTTTTGTTACCTTGCTATGACATCATAAGCCTGAAGGCATACAGCTGTAATTATCCGATCTTTGCATCGTCGGAAGAACACATGAACGTTGTCATGGCAACGAAGACGCTGATATGACTAATTCGAGAGATTTGATTTTTTCATCCACGAGATTTTTTTCGACCCGCGAGATTTAAAAGTGGATTTCTTCCTATTTGTTGCATCGTTTTTTTCAGTGCAGCAGCGTTTTTTTTCAGTGATTTCATTTTCAGTGTTTTAATAGTTCAGCAATTTTTTTACCATTTTTTTAAAAGAAATCATTACTTTCTCAACAATTGTAAGTAATTTACATGTTATTTCTTCTATGATATTAAGTGGATGTATTTTATATTTTATTAATTTTCCGGATTTTCCATTTTTAGACATCAATTTAGAAATGGCTAATATTGAAACAAGAGATCTGAAGTTGTGGGATCTCCCAAAATGTGAAGAAGAGGTGATAGCTTTCTTCCAACAAGAAGGAGTTTTACACCATGTGAAATTGTGCGAAAACGGCCATGAGATGAAGAAGTACATCCATGGTACTGAAAAACAGTGGTGGTGCAATTTGAAAGATTGTCTGAAAAAAACTCCCATAAGAAAAGGCACGTGGTTTGAAGGCTCCAGAATATCCTTCGTAATGGCTCTCCATTTTATATATTGTTGGTCCAGAGAATTAACGTCTATCCTATTTTGTGCTGACCAGTTAGAAATGGCGGACAAGACTGTGATTGACTGGAACAACTATCTCTGCGAAGTATGTGCATGGAAGCTGTTACATAATGAAAGGCGGAAAATCGGAGGCCCTAACACAATTGTGGAAATAGACGAAACTCTATTCTCCAAATGTAAGAACAATGCCGGCAGAGTACTTCCACAGCAATGGGTATTTGGCGGTATCTGCAGAGAAACAGATGAATGTTTTATAATAGCCGTTGCAGATAGAAGTGCGTCCAGTCTCATGCAAGCCATTTTGGAGAATGTGCACCAAGGCACTACTATTTATAGCGATTGCTGGAAAGGATATAAAACAGAAGAATTGGAGCTAGCTGGATACGAGCACCATCGAGTTAACCACACGTATAATTTTGTAGATCCCACAACTGGCGTTCACATGCAAAATATTGAAAGGTTGTGGGGTTTAGTCAAATGGAGGAATAAGAAGCACAGAGGAACTGCACGTCAACACTTAGACTCCTATTTGACGGAGTTTATGTGGAGGCGTACCTACAAAGATGGTCATTTTGGTGCAATTCTACAACATATAAGCCAGTTCAGTCCACCGCAGTAATCGTTATTTGGGTAAGTACGCATTTTGTTGTGATATTCATCTTTTATTTTCCTTATAAATTACAGTAGTTTTTATTCGTAGTTATTTCCACTAAAAAAAAATTCATACATTTATATAGTACTTTTAAGATGACTGAATTATGATTAATTATGATTTGTGGACTCACAGTTTTCACTTTATGATGTGTTTTTTTTAAAAAAGACAAAATTATTTGAATACTTGCAGAATTATTACTTCTGGACTCGCACTTTATGACACGTTTTTTAAAGAAGACAAAATTAATATTTGTAGACTCGCAGTTATTTGTAGATTCGCAGTTTTCCTTTATGATAGGTTTTTTTTAAATTTATATAGTACTTTTAAGATGACATTAATTTTGTAGTGATATTTATCTTACATTTTCCTATTTTCTATTTTGCGTTTATTTATCTTACATTTTTCTATTTTGCGTTTTTTAAAAAAGACAAAATTAATATTTGTAGACTCGCAGTTTTCACTTTATGATAGGTTTTTTTAAGATGACAAAATTATTTGAATACTTGCAGAATTATTACTTCAGGACTCGCACTTTAAGATACGTTTTTTAAAAAAGACAAAATTAATATTTGTAGACTCGCAGTTTTCACTTTATGATAGGTTTTTTTAAGATGACAAAATTATTATTTGAATACTTGCAGAATTATTAATTCAGGACTCGCACTTTATACGTTTTTTAAAAAAGACAAAATTAATATTTGTAGACTCGCAGTTTTCACTTTATGATAGGTTTTTTTAAGACGACAAAATTATTATTTGAATACTTGCAGAATTATTAATTCAGGACTCGCACTTTATACGTTTTTTAAAAAAGACAAAATTAATATTTGTAGACTCGCAGTTTTCACTTTATGATAGGTTTTTTTAAGATGACAAAATTATTATTTGAATACTTGCAGAATTATTAATTCAGGACTCGCACTTTATACGTTTTTTAAAAAAGACAAAATTAATATTTGTAGACTCGCAGTTTTCACTTTATGATAGGTTTTTTTAAGACGACAAAATTATTATTTGAATACTTGCAGAATTATTACTTCTGGACTCGCACTTTATACATTTTTTAAAAAAGACAAAATTAATATTTGTAGACTCGCAGTTTTCACTTTATGATAGGTTTTTTTAAGACGACAAAATTATTATTTGAATACTTGCAGAATTATTACTTCAGGACTCGCACTTTATACGTTTTTTAAAAAAGACAAAATTAATATTTGTAGACTTGCAGTTTTCACTTTATGATAGGTTTTTTTAAGATGACAAAATTATTTGAATACTTGCAGAATTATTACTTCAGGACTCACACTTTAAGATACGTTTTTTAAAAAAGAAAATTAATATTTGTAGACTCGCAGTTATTTGTAGATTCGCAGTTTTCACTTTATGATAAGTTTTTTAAAATTTATATAGTACTTTTAAGATGACTTATTAATTTGGTAGTGATATTTATCTTACATTTTCCTATTTTGCATCCAATTTTAGTTAATTATTCATGATGCTTATATTACTTTTAACTTTTTTTTTTGCCGCATATCACTCTATTTTGTGTCCTATTTATTAATTTTTTTTTTTCAGGATTTGTGGACTCGCAGTTTTTACTTATTAATTTTGTAGTGATATTTATCTTACATTTTCCTATTTTGCGTCCAATTTTAGTTAATTATTCATGATGTATATATTACTTTTAACCTTTTTTTGCCGCATATCACTATTTTGTGTCCTATTTATTAATTTTTTTTTTCAGGATTTGTGGACTCGCAGTTTTTACTTATTAATTTTGTAGTGATATTTATCTTACATTTTCATATTTTGCGTCCAATTTTAGTTAATTATTCATGATGTATATATTATTTTTAATCTTTTTTTGCCGCATATCACTCTATTTTGTGTCCTATTTATTAATTTTACCATTTTTTTTTCAGGATGGATGCCACCGGCATTATTCTGTACCATGTGCCTTTTTCTCCATTTTGACCTCATGACCCTGTACCACGTGCCTTTCCCCCGCTCTTCGTTTCTATGACGACATTACCCTGAGGGCATCCTATTCTAATCTAGCAATCTTTGACGTAATGTCACCACATGATATGCCAAAAAATTTTAGCGATTACATTTGTCCGCAAATCACTAGGTGACGTTATCTTAAAAATCGGGTGGTTAGAGTAGTATGCCTTCAGGCTAATGACGTCATAGCAAGGTAAATACTGGACTACCAATTTAATTGTCACAATATATATATTTGTGGCATTGAAATAGATAATTACAATTTTAAACAAGAAAAATAATAAATCCCTAAAGCTATTTACAATGTTTATAAGTAATGGAAGTGGTCTGAGCTTCTTTTACCCAAATAGAAATAAATTGTACTTTGTGTGATTTGATATACAAATATGAGATTTTTGGTCATACAGGCATACACTTTTACTGATGACTTTAAAATACCTTTTTATTGATAGCAAATATAATAAAAAAAACAACTATGCATACATATTTTTGCACTATGAAATATTTCACTAATTTCATATTTTCAACAAGTCTATAGGTTGCATTCGCTCAGATACTATATCGTACTCACCATAAGGTACTGTATCTATTTCCCTTTTGCTATAGATAAATTCCTATACATGTATATACGTGCAGCACAATTATACACTTACTATTATTTAAATATAAAGTTATTAGAGTACTTGCTTACAGGAAATCTATAATAGATCAATACCTTCTTACACGCATCATGAGGTGCAACAGTGACAAAAAATAACTTAAAAAGGATATACAGTTAAATACATTTTTAGATATTCAGCATGAGATATCATATTTACGGAATATTATAAGCGTATGTACACACACACACACATATATATATACACATGCATATTTATATATGATGAATTTCAGGAATAACAACAAGAGCAAAACGAATTGCAACAACAAAAAAAAAATCTCATTGCAACCTTTGTTAAAAATACTAGAATTTGACATAGAAAAATTGATTCGAAAGATTTAAGTAAAAGCTTTAACATTTATGCCCATAATAACCATAATTCAATATACATATGCGAGAGATAACTCTCTTTTTTTTAAAAGATTAATAATAATAATAATAATAATAATAATAATAATAATAATAATAATAATAATAATAATAATAATAATAATAATAATAATAATAATAATAATAATAATAATAATAATAATAATAATAATAATAATAATAATAATAATAATAATAATAATAATAATAATAATAATAATAATAATAATAATAATAATAATAATAAATAATATATTTAATCGGAAATATCAAAGTTAATTATTTCAATATTAATAAATCATCTTAAAATAAACTTATGTCTGCGTCTTCATTCTTCTCCTGTAATCTCTGAGTGGGCTTCAAGTCAACTGGCTGTGTGGTGAGGGTTTCATCTATTTTGGCATAGGCAAGGCAGCATTTGTCTTCATCGTGGATGGCTGGAATTGGTGTGGGCACATCTTGGCAGCTTGGGACAGAGAAAGGGCAGTGAACTGGCTGGTTGTTTACCCCATGGTCATTTCACTGGATTCTCTGGTAGATTGCCTCATATTTTCCTCTGTTTGTATATGATAATAATTTTTTATTAAATGTTCACTTGCTATTTGACTGGTTCATTAAATCTTTAAGAAATCATTAGTTCTTAAAAGAACTGCATAATGGATTTCTTAGAAAATGTCAGCAGTAGTACTGTTCACAAATTAATCTCTAAGTAGCTGGTTGCTTGGAGAATTTTGGAGCCAAAAAAAGTGCATGACTTGCCCAGAATGACTGCCAAAGAAAGAATGAATCCCACAGCACTATCAATCCCACTAATAAAAACCAATTCAGATATCCCTCTGAGAATAATGAATCAGCTAATCCTTTTAACCTAGCTTATCACTTAGATTATAAACATTCCTTTATTTTTCTGATTAAATTCTACATTTTAAGTTTGACATAATGGTTTCCATCTTGAATAACCCAGACCATTTGCTTACAAAATCAATCCAAAAGAATTTTTAAAAAGATAACAGTTTAATTATAGCATTATCAAACATTTTACTTTTGATCAGATTTTTGCAAAAGCAATTAACATTTTTTTGCTTATGGAATAAAATTACAATCTTTAGAAAAGTGATTAAAAAAATATACAAGTATGTTGGAAAATAAAAAAGCAAATACATATAATGATATATCATAAAAAATATACAAAAAGGAAAAAAAACACATGAGTTTATTATGCAATATTTAGTATGTCAATTTTATATTACTTTAAATTGGTGTGTGTGGGTATTTTAGTGCTCAGACCAATTTCTATTATTAATATAGCACATTTATATATGAAGCAGATCCTGCTTCACAGCCCACATCCAATTTCCTACCATCTAACTGTATTCAAACCTGCCTTTATGCACGTATATACATAGCTAATAATATATATATTTCATTTGGCTAGTATTATAAACATAAATAATGTAAACACATGTATTTTAATTTAAAAATATTTTATTTCATAATAATATTCTCATGTGTATGCGGGCGTAAATAATAAATATCTATATATTTCAGTGTAGGAGATTGTGAATAAATTAATAGTTATATTATATATAAGGTATCATATATAAAACATATTACTTTTTCATATATAATTTTGTAGCCAGAAATTATGCAATCTTGTTAAAAAGTCTCTCGAAAAACAATTACCTGGAAGACCCTTAGATTAAAGTAAAAGATTACAAATTGGTAATAATAAAATAAACCCATTAGTGGAAATTGTCCACGCTAGCTTGTTTTAAAATCATAAGATATATTTTAAAACAATCGTTTGAGAAACTGATAACAAACTTGCATTTGTTTCAAACATCTTATTAGATAAGAGTATCCGGTCAAACTATTTCAGATGAAACTTAAGTGCTTAAACTGCCTCAGGTCCAGCAGTAGTTGCTAAGTAACAGCTTCAAAATAAAAGTATATATACTGCTGGATTTGAATCCACTGGGAAGGAAACCATTAAATAACTAAGCTGCTATACATATTCCACACCAGTTTTAATTCTCACTCAATGTGTCGTGAGTAGGAAACTTCACATTGTCCCTCCGTTGTAATATGCTGTTCCCATGAATGAAGCTCTGCATCCCGTACTACTGAACTTTATGTATATTTTTCCAGTGAAAGTGAAGTGCTATCTCAAATAATAATGCTACCCTAGACCTAGTGAAATAATACCGATGGACTGATTCCTAGTGAAACGCTCTTCCAAATAATCAAGGTAAAAGAACTTTGACCACTTATAATTCCTAAATCCTGCCTTCTCTGTAATATTTATATTTTAAATCATCTATATTAAATGTCTTCAAATACGTATTCTATAACTCTATATAACTAATCTATATTAAGCCTCCTATATAATGTTTTGCTTTTCTTTTATTTTCAAGCGGCAACCAATTTTCAATTTGATTTATGTATTTATATTTTGCCAATGGTATTCTAAAATCGCCAGCATATAATTTATTTTCATTTCCCCACCCATCATTTACTGGGTAAATAATTTATAATTTGATCAAAACAAGTCTTATTCGACTTGCCCAGGTGCTCGCGATTTTAGATAAATAAACTAATTATATTTTTCATGTTTACTGTAGAAAAACTGATTTGACATCTGTTTTTCACATTCTCCTTCCTAAATAATGCACTATCTTTTATTCTTAAATTATATTATATATGTAAAACCCCTCTTAGCTATTACCACCACCCACTAATTTTGTAATCATTTATATATTTTCACAAGGGCATTGATTAACCAAAATTGAGATTTATTAAATGTGTAAAAAAATTAATGAATAATATTAAGTAACATAATGTAAGGGGGAGGGGGATCTTAAGAGCTTAGTTTTATATTTAAGTATAATTATTCTCCATGTTTGCTTAGTGAAGCCATATCATTACGCTGAATATTTCATAATTTGTGGGCAATAAATATGTTTCGATAATCTTTAATCTTTAAAATTATATTTATATTATATTATTAAGCGTTTCGTGCATAAAGGCCATTTCATTTTATATATGTTCATGCTTCTCTCTCACATGGAGGCATCCGCAAAGTCGGGCCCCATCGTCATTCTCTATGTCCTTAAACCAGGCAGTAAAACCACCCTGGGGACATCCTTGGTCATATGTGCATGCTTTATATGGGGATCGATCTGGAAAATCCAGCCCGATAATGACATTGCCGACCACTCTTCATCATCCATGATTCGCCTGTACTTCACTCCAGGGAATCTGAACTCTTTCATTCGTCAAATTAACCCTGCCTACATTTGCTGAGAAAATCGATCCATTTCGTTATTAAAAATTCACGAATCACACTCCAGGATCCATAATTGGACCAATCCTATCAGCCGCCATGCTTGCACTGCCTTTCAGTGTCTTATTAGTCACCCAGAAGTATTCATAAGCCGTAATGAAATGATTTCTTTAAACAAACATATTTCCATTAGTTTAATATATGTATTAATGCGATAGATTTAATATTGTTGACATAATTATTCATTACACACTCCACACATTAATTATCTATAACTCCAAATTAATAATCATATTGAATGTAACCAAAGATAATATCTGCTTGTAAAATTATTGTTGGTTAAATTAAGTAAATGCTCTTCATCTCTGGTGGTGTAATAGTATTCTAGTAATGTATTCTAATAGCGCTAATTTATTAAGTCAAACATATATATCATTGGCATAGCCACAATTATAATGTTATTGTTAAATATGAATCAAACACATATATATAATACATATGAGGCTCATGTCAGGTAAATAACCCGACGTAATTTTGTTATTAATAAATCTTAAATATATATATCAAACTCGAACCATTGCTTTCTTTTAGTTAAGATATATTAAGTTATTACTTATGCTAAATATGACTAGATGATCTCTGCTCAATACATAATTAATATGTTAGGTCATGAGCCTTTATTGCTCATAAAATATAACTAGTTATTAAGTTATTCTATCATATAAGTTTAGCCTAGAGTCTTTTTGTGTCTCCGATGATCGATGCCGGCGGATGAGAAGTAAATTAATCGATGTCATCGGGATTGTTGCTCATAATGTTATAGATCTGGAAAATAGGCAAATAGGGCAGAGTTTATGAGTGTTCCTCACCTGTGTATCTTGTGCACGAGTGGATTCGAGGTACTTTTGCCTAGATGCTAGATCTTATTACGTGCACATATAAATATGACCGGCACAGATTTTTTTCTTTTCTCCGGGTTTGGCACATCAACATAGGGCTTTGAATACAAACACCCATATACCTGAGATAGTAGTAGATAGTGATAGATATAACATGTTTTTTTAAAAAAAAAAAAAAAAAAAATTTTTTTTGAAAATTTTTTTTCCGGACACCCAGCTTAAAATTTTTTTTGAATATTGGTACACACTCCCTGCGAGTCATTGTTAATATAAATATATATATTTTCTCTCAGTATATATATATTTCAAGCAAATAGTATGTTATATGCTTAGTATTTTTGTCCGCATAAAAGTTTTAAAAGTTTTTCGTTTTCACGAACCTATAAAATGAAATAGTGGCAGTTTTGTTTTGTTTTCTTTCACATGTATGATGTGAATAATAATAGTGTTATATAATGTTTTATTCCTTGTCTGTAAATATTTATTACATGTATAATTCTCGTGAGTTTTTTAAAAAGAAGTAAAGAGAAGTAACAGCTTTTACGGGGCTTTTACTTTCATATTAATTAAAGATAAATAAGTGCTTTTCCCAAATAATGTTTATAGTTCTTGTATACATGTAAGTTTCCAGTGATATAAAAGAGTGACAGCTTTTAAGGGGCTCTCATTTTTATAAAATAAAATGTGTTTTTTTCATAGAAGCGAATAAGATGTTGTATAATGTTTTTTTTTTCTTAGTCATAACCGTGAAATTACACGCAGGATGCCCGTAAATAAAATAGTGGTAGTTCTAAGGGGCCTCCACAGTTATCATAATAAAGTAAAAAGTATGTTTTAAATAGTGTTTTTATATATATATAAAATTTTCCATAAATGATTTTAATAACAAGTATTTTCGAGTTTACAGTACGATAAAATAGTGTTAGCTTTTATGGGGCCTTCACATGTATAATAAAAATAAAGTATGTGTTATAAATAGTAGCGTTTATATATATAAAAGTTTCCATAAATGATTTTAAATAACAAAGTATTTCGAGTTTACAATGTAATAAAATAGTGATAGCTTTTAAGGGGCTTTCACATTTAAAATAAGAAGATAAAGCGTGTACGATATAGAATAATAATATTGAGATATATAATAATTCTTTTTCCGTTTTAATAAATATCTTATAAATAAATATATATGCCCAAGTTTTGAAATGTGCACTAAATAATATATAATAATTTTTCATAAATGCTTTAAATAACGATGTTCTATATAATTTTTTTAAATGTCCCAAATAATAATATTTCCAAGTCTGAGAGAATTAAATTAGTGTCAGCTTTTAAGGGGTTTTCGCAGTCAAAGATAAAAAGATAGTAAAGTAGGGTGTGCGCTAAATAATATATAATTTTTCCTAAATGTTTTAAATAATGATGTTAAATATAATTTTTTTTCCTTGTTAATACATCTTTTAAATAAGTATTTTAGAATATGTCCAAGTCTTAGTTAAATAAGTGACAGCTTTTAAAATGCTTTCACCATTAAAAATAATAAAATAAAGATTCTAAATAATCACAAATATGCAGGTTTTTTTTTTGAAATGTTTTTTTAATAATATTCATGCATATATAACTGCCTCAGAAATAAAATAATGATAGTTTTTGTTACACTTTCAGTCTCTTATATATGTAAATATGTGCTAAAGCCATAATAATGTTTTTTCTGTTAAAGCTGTAAATGTATAACTATTTAAGTATAGATTTTAGAAAAGTATACAACCCAATAATAGTGATCATCTGGTCAGAACATATAGCCCTATCCCTTTGGCTGGCGCCTGGTATTAATACCATTATAAATTTGCCAATAGGTGATCAAGTTATTTAGAATAAAAAGTTTAAAAGCAATGACTCATAATAAAAGTTATATAGAGTTTTTTTTCCCCCAAAATATGTGTATAAAGTGTATCAATGCAATCGTTAATCAATCATTTTGTTAAGATGTTTCAGGTGCTGAATAACAACTCCAAAAACAGACAACGAAAGAAGACATAATAAAAAAGGCCAGGTAGAAGTTACAATAATTTTTTTGTTATACTTTGCATTAAAGAGATAAATAATAATCAGTATAGATATATATGTTTCGCAGTAAAAACTAGATCTAGAGACAATATTAAATAACAAGTAAGATAACAATAATCATTTAAATAAATATGGATTGAGTATGGGAAAAGGAGAGTAGAGCAAGGGGGAGAGTGTAGAATGGGGGAAGGAGAAGCTGAATGGATAGAACATGATGACATGGATATGCAATGGTAAATGATTTAGGATTATAATAAGTTGTATATATTATACCATAGTTTTTTTATATTTTATTTTATTAACCAAGCAGTTTTTTTGAAGACAGTGAATAATTTGTATATATATAGCATAGTTTTTTGTATTATTATCTTATTGTATTCAATTAACCAAGCAGTTTTTTTTTTGAAGACAGTGAAAAATTTTTTCTAGTAATATAGCAGAGAAATGAGAGTATTCTATCATAAATGAAAGTCGTAAAATTTCTAATATAACACAGTTAGGATATGTCATAAAATTTCTAATATAGCAGAGAGGGTATTCTATCATAAATGAAAGTCATAAAATTCCTAATATAGCAGAGAGAGTATTCTATCAATTAAATGAAAGTCATAAATTTCTAATATAGCAGAGAGGGTATTCTATCATAAATAAAAGTCATAAAATTTCTAATATAGCAGAGAGGGTATTCTATCATAAATGAAAGTCACAAAATTCCTTTTAGATACATCGCCAATCCAAAGTTGTTCTTTAGTTACCTGGACATCAAGTAAAAGCTTTTTTTTTTTTTTTAAACATTTTTTTCATTTTTTTTTGGAAAGTTCAGAAAAATGAAGCAGATCTGATGCTCAGATCCTGCTTCACAGCCCACTCCAATCTCCTACCATCTAACTGTATTCAAACTTGCCTTTATGCACATATATACATAGCTAATAATATATATATTTCTTTTGGATAGTATTATAAACATAAATAATGTAAACACATCTATTTTAATTTAAAAATATTTTATTTCATAATAATATTCTCATGTGTATGCGAGCGTAAATAATAATATATATATATATTTCAGTGTAGGAGATTGTGAATAAATTAATAGTTATATTATATATAAGGTATCATATATAAAACATATTACTTTTTCATATATAATTTTGTAGCCAGAAATTATGCAATCTTGTTAAAAAGTCTCTCGAAAAACAATTACCCAGAAGACCCCTTAGATTAAAGTAAAAGATTACAAATTGGTAATAATAAAATAAACCCATTAGTGGAAATTGTCCACACTAGCTTGTTTTAAAATCATAAGATACATTTTAAAACAATCGTTCCAGAAACTGATAACAAACTTGCATTGTTTCAAACATCTTACTAGATAAGAGTATCCGGTCAAACTATTTCAGATGAAACTTAAGTGCTTAAACTGCCTCAGGTCCAACAGTAGTTGCTAAGTAAGAGCTTCAAAATAAAAGTATATATACTGCTGGATTTGAATCCACTGGGAAGGAGACCATGAAATAACTAAGCTGCTATACATATTCCATGCCAGTTTTAATTCTCACTCAATGTGTCATGAGTAGGAAACTTCACCTTGTCCCTCTGTTGTAATATGCTGTTCCCATGAACGAAGCTCTGCATCCCCCGTACTACTGAACTTTATGTATATTTTTCCAGTGAAAGTGAAGTGCTATCTCAAATAATAATGCTACCCTAGATCTAGTGAAATAATACCGATGGACTGATTCCTAGTGAAACGCTCTTCTAAATAATCAATGTAAAAGAACTTTGACCGCTTATAATTCCTAAAACCTGCCTTCTCTGTAATATTTATATTTTAAATCATCTATATTAAATGACTTCAAATACGTATTCTATAACTCTATATAACTAATCTATATTAAGCCTCCTATATAATGTTTTTCTTTTCTTTTATTTTCAAGCGGCAACCAATTTTCAATTTGATTTATGTATTTATATTTTAAAATAAATGCCAATGGTATTCTAAAATTGCCAGCATATAATTTATTTTTGTTTCCTCACCCATCATTTACTGGGTAAATAAATTATAATTTGATCAAAACAAGTCTTATTCGACTTGCCCAGGTGCTCACAATTTTAGATAAATAAACTAATTATATTTTTCATGTTTACTGTAGAAAAACAGATTTGACATCTGTTTTTCACATTCTCCTTCCTAAATAATGCACTATCTTTTATTCTTAAATTATATTATATATGTAAAACCCATCTTAGCTATTACCACCACCTACTTATTTTGTAATCATTTATATATTTTCACAAGGGCATTGATTAACCAAAATTGAGATTTATTAAATGTGTAAAAAAAGTAATGAATATTAAGTAACATAATGTAAGGGGGAGGGGGATCTTAAGAGCTTAGTTTTATATTTAAGTATAATTATTCTCCATGTTTGCTTAGTGAAGCCATATCATTATGCTGAATATTTCATAATTTGTGGGCAATAGAATATGTTTCAATAATCTTTAATCTTTAGAATTATGTTTATATTATATTATTAATGTTTCGTGCATAAAGGCCATTTCATTTTATATATGTTTGTGCTTTTCTCTCACATGGAGGCATCCACAAAGTTGGGCCCCATCGTTGTTCTCTATGTCCTTAAACCAGGCTGTAAAACCACCCTGGGGACATCCTTGGTCATATGTGCATGTTTTATATGGGGATCGATCTGGAAAATCCAGCCCAATAATGACATTGCCGACCACTCTTTGTCATCCATGATTCGCCTGTACTTCACTCCAGGGAATCTGGACTCTTTCATTTGTCAAACCGACCCTGCCTACATTTGCAGAGGAAATTGGTCCATTTCGTTATTAAAAATTCATGAAGCACACTCCAGAATCCATAATTGGACCAACCCTATCAGCCACCATGCATGCACTGCCTTTCAGTGTCTTATTAGTCACCCAGATGTATTCATAAGCCGTAATGAAATGATTTCTTTAAACAAACATATTTCTATTAGTTTAATATACGTATTAATGTGATAGATTTAATATCGTTTACATAATTATTCATTACACACCCAGCACATTAATTATCTATAACTCCAAATTAATAATCATATTGAATGTAACCAAACATAATATCTGCTTGTAAAATTATTGTTGGTTAAATTAAGTAAATGCTCTTCATCTCTGGGGGTGTAATAGTATTCCAGTAATGAATTCTAATAGCGCTAATTTATTAAGTCACACATATATATCATTGGCATAGCCGCAATTATAATGTTATTGTTAAATATGAATCAAACACATATATATAATACGTACGAGGTTCATGTCAGGTAAATAACCCGACATAATTTTGTAATTAATAAATCTTAAATATATATATCAAACTTGAACCATTGCTTTCTTTTAGTTAAGATAATATATTAAGTTATTACTTATGCTAAATATGACTAGATAATCTCCGCTCAATACATAATTAATATGCTAGGTCATGAGCCTTTATTGCTCATAAAATATAACTAGTTATTAAGTTATTCTATCATATCAGTTTAGCCTAGAGTCTTTTTGTGTCTCCAATGATCGATGCCAGCGGATGAGAAGTAAATTAATTGATGTCATCAGGATTGTTGCTCATAATGTTATAGATCTGGGAAATAGGCAAATAGGGCAGAGTTCATGAGTGTTCCTGACCTGTGTATCTTGTGCATGAGTGGATTCGAGGTACTTTTTTCTAGATGCTAGATCTTGTTATGTGAACATACTAATACGACCAGCACAATATGTGTGTTGTGCCTAATATGTACAAATCTATATATGTATCTGCTGTAATATTCTTTACAGCAGATTTTGTGCATGGTCATTTGATAATGCCTGGCACAATATATAAATGGTATTTGAGTATGCCTGGCACAATATATATATATATATATATATTGTCTATACTAAATATAATTAGAAAAAAACTTGAACAGACATTTTCAATCTCTCTACAGCTATGCACACCATTTTATAGAACCAATACACATGACCACATGCATGTGAAAAAAACAAATGATCTCCAATACACATATTTCCTGATAAACTAGTACTCATCAGTTGGTTTAGCTCACCATCTGCCACACATATATACAATCAGTGTTCAGTTTATATTAAGATAGCACATCTACAAACTTTAATGGACAAACTTGAATATTCTCCACCCTCCAAGTCTTCAGCCATCCACATAATTGAAAATCTCATAATGGAACACTCAAAGTCCTTGTTGATGCAATATTATTGTTACACCCATGTTGACTGTAAATCACTCTGACTTATCATACTGGGACCTTAATGTGTTCATTTAAATACCCAGAACAGGGATGAGCAGAATACAGGTGGAATATGTAATATTCAAATATAAGTATGCCATCAATATTAAACTTAATGTAATTAAAAGGAACATGAACTCAAATTTTCAAGCTTCCTACAGCTATGTATTCCATCTTATGCAACCAATTTACGTGACCTTATGAAGGATCAGAGTAACTGAAATCATTATATGTATGACAGAAATATTGGCATCAGCAAGGGATTTGAGTATTTTATTATCAGATTTTTAATGACATGAATGACAAGAGTTGAAGGGTGGAGAATATTGAAGTGTATTCATCAAAGTTTGAAGATTTGCTATCTTAATATAAACTGAGCACTGATAGAACATATGTGTAGAAGATAGTGAACTGAATCAACTGACGAATGCTAGTTCAGCATGAAATAATATATTGGAGATGATTTACCATTTTGTATAAGATGGCATGCATAGCTGTAGGGAGCTTAAAAGCCTGAGTTAAAGTCCCTTCTAATTATGTTTAGTATAGACAATATATTTGAATATTACATATTCAGTCTGTATTCTGCCCATTCCTCTTATGGGTATTTAAAAGGATATATTAAGGTCCTATATGTGAGGGGTCAGGGTGACTTAAAGTCAACATAAGTATGGCAATAATATTGGATTCAACAAAAGTTTTAAATATTCCATCTTTGAATTTTCAATGATATGGATGGCCGAAGATTTGGAAATAGAGAAAATTGAAGCTTTCCCATTAAGTTTGAAGATTTGCTACCTTAATATAAACTGACCATTGATCATGTATATGTATAAAAGATGGTTATCTGTATCAATTGATGAGAGCTGGTTTAGCATGAAATTAATAAATTGGAGATCATTTATCTTTTTTGCACATATGTAGTCATGTGTATCAGTTGGATAAGATGGAGAATATAACTTTAGAGAGATTGAAAGTCTGAGTTCAAGTCCTTTATATATATAATTAACCTATTCATTCTACATACTGAATGTTTTAACGATAGTAATAAGAGGAATTTGAACTTTGGATTTTCAGTCTATATCTATACTCTATTCCATCTCAACAATTTCTCTATTTAATATATATATGTAGTAATAAATTTAAAAAAATGTATTTTTTATTCAACTATGAAATCTTGCTGTGAAAATATCTAAATAGTAGCTGTTAGTTTATTTCATAATATTTATCTCATACATTTATAATATTTGTACATATTTATTTATTTTTAGCTAATTTCTTATTGAATTTTTGATAACCTACCAAAATTAGACTTTTAATAATGTATTTTAAATTTGTTTGAAATAATATCAAAATTTCAAAATTAATCTATTTTAATCTATAATGTATATATATAATGATAAATAATATTTTAATAATGAATAAATATAATGTCATGTGAAAAGTTTACCAAATCTATTTTAAATAATAATTAAACTGCCCTCTAGCTGCCAAGTTCGGTAACTTTTACAATAAGAGAGTGGCCCACTTTTTAATGTATTTTAGATCTTTTTATGTACAGTTATCTAGAACAATAACAGCCAGAGTGCTAATTTAAATCAGTCTTTGTATCTTTAAATGTAAATATTTCTGAATAATAATAATAATAACAATTATTATATAGGGTATATGAGCACAGACTTTCACATAACCCACCACTCTCCACTCTATCTAATAACACTGATACACTCAAGCACATATATGCTGAAAAGATAAATAATCACCAATATACGTATTTCATGCTAAACCAGCAATCATCAGTTGGTCCAGATTATCATCTCCCACACATATATACTATAAGTGCTCAGATATATATTAAGATAGACAATCTTCATACTTTAATGGACTGGCTCCAATCTACTACTCACTCCAACTCTTCAACCGTCCATCCAATTGAAAATCTGATGATGGAATGCTCGAAGGCCACCCTAAGGCCGAGATTCTTGTCACACCCATGTTGACCCAAGGTCAATCTGAACCCCACATGTACAGGACATAATCCATTAAACACATATGCAAGGATGGGCAGACATCTCTATAATGTAATAACTGAAACACAGGCTTAATATATACCATGTGTCTATATATGTAATATAGGGTATATGAGCACAGACTTTCACATAGTGTGGGAGATGATAATCTGGATCAACTGATGATTGCTGGTTTAGCATGAAATACGTATATTGGTGATTATTTATCTTTTCAGCATATATGTGCTTGAGTGTATCAGTGTTATTAGATAGAGTGGAGAGTGGTGGGTTATGTGAAAGTCTGTGCTCATATACCCTATATTACATATATAGACACATGGTATATATATTAAGCCTGTGTTTCAGTTATTACATTATAGAGATGTCTGCCCATCCTTGCATATGTGTTTAATGGATTATGTCCTGTACATGTGGGGTTCAGATTGACCTTGGGTCAACATGGGTGTGACAAGAATCTCGGCCTTAGGGTGGCCTTCGAGCATTCCATCATCAGATTTTCAATTGGATGGACGGTTGAAGAGTTGGAGTGAGTAGTAGATTGGAGCCAGTCCATTAAAGTATGAAGATTGTCTATCTTAATATATATCTGAGCACTTATAGTATATATATGTGTGGGAGATGATAATCTGGACCAACTGATGATTGCTGGTTTAGCATGAAATACATATATTGGTGATTATTTATCTTTTCAGCATATATGTGCTTGAGTGTATCAGTGTTATTAGATAGAGTGGAGAGTGGTGGGTTATGTGAAAGTCTGTGCTCATATACCCTATATTACATATATAGACACATGGTATATATTAAGCCTGTGTTTCAGTTATTACATTATAGAGATGTCTGCCCATCCTTGCATATGTGTTTAATGGATTATGTCCTGTACATGTGGGGTTCAGATTGACCTTGGGTCAACATGGGTGTGACAAGAATCTCGGCCTTAGGGTGGCCTTCGAGCATTCCATCATCAGATTTTCAATTGGATGGACGGTTGAAGAGTTGGAGTGAGTAGTAGATTGGAGCCAGTCCATTAAAGTATGAAGATTGTCTATCTTAATATATATCTGAGCACTTATAGTATATATGTGTGGGAGATGATAATCTGGACCAACTGATGATTGCTGGTTTAGCATGAAATACGTATATTGGTGATTATTTATCTTTTCAGCATATATGTGCTTGAGTGTATCAGTGTTATTAGATAGAGTGGAGAGTGGTGGGTTATGTGAAAGTCTGTGCTCATATACCCTATATTACATATATAGACACATGGTATATATTAAGCCTGTGTTTCAGTTATTAATAACAATTATAATAATTCAATTCAATTTTTTCTATGAAATAAAACAAAGTACATAATTATTTGAAAACTCCAAACAAGAAAAATCATGTGCATGGACTTGACATGTAAAAATAACAAATTAATAAAAAAATAAAATAAAAATATAACCAAAAAGTCAAATAGCAAAAAGAACAATTTAGAAAATAAATCAATTAACTAAATGAATAAAACAAATATAAATAAATTCCAACATTAATACATAACATGAATACTTTTTGAAACATACATAAGAAATATTATTCAAATCAATAGAACACTCATATGTAAATTTATTAAAAAACTTTGAACCACAATGAACATATTGCCTTTTACTAGATTCCTTAAAAAATTTAGTAAAGATAACTGAAATTTATTAGAAAGATGAGTAGAATTCAGAAAAAGTTTAACACAAAACATATCAAAAATAACTCTATATTGGTATAAGTGATTTACATCAAATAAGCCACATTCAATATAAATATCTTGAACAGAAGAGGAATGAGATCTACCAAATATGAAGCACATAGTATAATTTTGTAAAACACACAAAGAAGATAGAATATATGGAGAAGCATTACCCAAACAATGATACTATAGGATAAAATAATGTGATAACAAGTAATATAAATAAAAATATGAGCTGATCTAGAAAGAAACTTAACTAAATAATAAATCATATAATTTAATTACTTAATTGTTGATAAAGATAGATAGGTAATATGATTTGTCCAGAACAATCTGGAGTCAATATATATTCTCAAATAACAATAATTTTTTATCAAAGGAATATTCTTACAGGTATACACATTATTAAAATGCAAAATATACTTACAGAAAATTTTAATCTTAAGGGATAAAAAATATGCTTACATGAAAAAAGAATACTTTTTGTTTTATCCAAATTTCCAAACAATGAATTATATGCCAGCAATTTATCAACTGAGTCCAAATTCTCATTTATTAATTTTTCAAGATAACTATAAGAAAACAGCAGTACAGGATAAAAAAAATATCATTAGCAAAAACAGAAATCTTAGAATGTAATTTCAGTGAAAATAAATCATTAATATAAATTAAAAACAATAAAGGACCAAGTATTGAACCCTGTAGAATGCCTCAATTACTATTACTACTGCTACCACCACCACCACCACTACCATAACCACCACCACCACTATTACTATTACTACTATTACTAATTCTACAATTACTACTACTACTATGACTACTACTACTACTACTACTACTACTACTACTACTACTACTACTACTACTACTACTACTACTACTACTACTACTACTACTACTACTATTAATAATAATAATAATAATAATAATAATAATACCACCACTAAACATCACATGATCATTTCTTATGCTCGCTCATAACTGTTATTAAAACAAGCAAAACTCTCCAAATAGTAGTGCCATTCAGTGCAAGCCAGAGTAATCAATGGATTCCAGAAGGCCACAAGCCAGAAACTATCTGGGGATATTGGATGAGTAGGCACTAGATAGACCTTCTGGCATCCATTGATTACTCTGGCTTACCTCTGGCTTGCACTGAGTAGCACTACTCTTTGGAGAGTTTTGCCTGTTCATAATAATAATAATAATAATAATAATAATAATAATAATAATAATAATAATAATAATAATAATAATAATAATAATAATAATAATAATAATAATAATAATAATAATAATAATAATAATAATAATAATAATAATAATAATAATAATAATAATAATAATAATAATAACAACAACAACAACAACAACAACAACAACAACAACAACAACAACAACAACAACAACAGTACAAAAAGACTTATGATATTGTCAGATTATCCAATATTTTATGTTGCTTAACATTCAATATAAAAATGAAAAAATATGAGTTGTCTATGTATTAAGTTATATGAAATAAAATATAAGTACCTTTGTTTTTACCATTTTCTTAAATCAGTTTGTTATTAATATTATATAATAGAAATAGATATATAATTTTAATAGCACAAATCATAATTAATTAGAAATCAGGTGGCAGGAGATTTTATGCTATTCCAGATTGTGATTGATTTATTAAACTAATAGGTTTGGGTAAAATTTGCCAACAGATCATTGTTTTTTAAATATGTCATCCCAACAATTATTCTTTGGAAATAATTCTAGCTATAAAAATCATAGGAAATTAACTCAAACATACAATATAGCTGATTGTATAAAGGGTTTTGATTTTTTAGATATGATAAGTATTCTATATAACACTACAAATCATTTGGTCCTTTGTTATTATCAGAAACTTTTATTAGCAATAATTAATGATTTTATGTGGAATATATTTAACCTATTTCGTTTGTTATTTTGTTTCACTCTCTCTCTCTCTCTCTCTTTATTATATTTCATGGATAAAAAAATATTTTTTACAAGAAATATATATGAAATAATAAACGATCACATTATAGTAGTTCCTGTAGATAAACAGGGTTCCAATTTTCAGCACACTTTGCATTATATTACTCTCACCAAAGTGATACAAATACTAGCACTTTAAATATTTTGTCATGTAATAAGTATTACACTGCAAAAACTACATGTGATTATTAATTTTGGATAAAATAATAATTAAATTCTTACTCTTTAAAATATTAAGTATGATAATTATTTTTGTTTTAATTTAATAAAAGTATATTATCAATGAAATATATTATCAGTTTAAAACAATCAATAAAAATCTTTATATATTTTTTAATTTTATTTGTATATAATTTAATAAATTAATATTAATTTTTTATTGATATAATAGAATATACAACTAAAAAAAAAACGAAACTATAAAAATAAAATAAAAACGAATGTAAATACTTATCAAAAATAAAGTTTATAATTTTCTAAAATTCGTTTATATAAATAGGAAAAAATATAATAAATGAAAAAAATTTACAGGATAGAAAAAAGAACACTTCCTAATCGTTTACACAAATTCAAGTATGACGCGTTTCATATAAAAGATTTGCTGTAACAGAAAATAATGCTGCTACTTTTGTGCCTTTAAAAATACTTAAACTATTTTTCTATTTTAGAACAGAAACTCGTAACTGTCAATACAAATAAATAAATAAACAATAATATGATATATATTAGTTTTTATGTTGTATAGACTCAATCTCTGATAGAAAAAAAAAATTAAACATTTTACACACGAAACTAAAATTTTTTTCTACAGAAATTCAGTTATTATATTATTTGATATGAAAATATCGGTATTTACAAAAAAAAAAAAAAAGGAGGAAATGTTTTTTAGAAACCTATTTATGCAGTATATGTATATCAGTGATGAAAGGTGACTTTTTTAGGAACTGAAGAACACTTCTTTTTTTTTAATAATGTTTTTATTTCACTTGCCAGAACAATTTTTAAGTAATAGCGCCTAATATATATGTATTATAGACATCTAGAAAAATAGGAAACTCTCTTATCTGTAAATCAGAGAATATATTATCAAAATAGTTTTATTTTTTAAATCCTTTTAACATTCTTAAATTTTTAATTGTAAATTAGATCTTAGCATTGTTTAAATTTCTTATAATCAGCGAGAATGTGTCAGTCAAATTCATTGTTTATAAAAACAACTGGTAGTAAAAAAAAAAGAAGAAAAAAGTCAACAGTAATTCCTTATAAAAATAATGAATTTGAATTTCTCATTCTAATCAGACTGTGATTAGTTTAAATATAGATAATATACTAAAATATTTATGCTTTATAAATTATTAAATAAGCTGAAATATGAATTTTTCCAAGATAACTATTATATACAACTTCTAAAATATTTATGATGATTTTATCTAAATATAATAAATACTTAATCTATTATAAATACAGGGGATTTGAACTCAGACTATTTTAAATCTTAATCTATTATAATATAAAATATGCACCTCTTGATATTACTGATAATTAATTCTTTATATTAATGGCTCCTAGGTCAAGTAATAGTAATCATATATATTAAATAAATATAAAAGAAAGTAACGTATAGTAATATAGGCATTTATCAAGCCAAATTGCTAATTTTTTGGCTGTTTGGTAATTATTTAATGTGAAAAATATAATGTGTAGATCAAAATATAATATTTAACTATTAAAATTGCATTATCCAGTAGATATGCATAACTAATTAAAATGACTACTGAATCGAGTTTATTTCTTAAATTGAATTAAAATTTATTGATAAATATGAAAGTAATAAATAAATAATAAAAGATCTGTAATATACATTTCAATTATATATATATATATATATCATGAAGTACATCCTTCATCCAAATTATTGTCAAGAAAATAGATAGTTATACAGCAAAGATTTGCTTTTTTATGTTTAATATATAATATAAAAAATTCATGTAAAAATAAAATTTGGCTGCACATACACACAATTAGTTAATAATAGTTATATAATATTCACAATATAATAATCTATTAAAATAAATTAAAACAATTGATATGTTTATTTTTCTATTTTATTTACAAAATATACTATTAAGAAATAGTTGTTTCAATACAATCATTTTAGATTTCAATACTTACAACTTGTGTGCAATCAGTGAACAAACACATATTTCAAACAAAAATTATAAACGATTAAAATTTAAAAAGTAATTTTTAAATTTAAATTAGAATTTAACTTTCTTCTATTTATATATATGAATAAAAAAATTATCAACTTACAATATAATAACCAATAATATTAATAAAATATAATATACATAAGTAAATTAATAAATACAATACACAGATTGGTTGTCATAAAAGCATTCTAAAAAGCACATGCAAAAGGTTTTCAGCCTTGCAATTTAATTACTAACTGCTTGTGCTTAATAAATAATATTTACATATCTTATTGTCACTTCATAAGATCTGAAAATTACTTCATAGTAAATCAAAAGATTTCGCGTTGTTGATTTATAAATATTAAGCAGTGAGTTAAATGTGAAGATGCTTAAAGCTTCACATTCTTAAGTCAAAATGCTTCATACTGGCTTATATATATATATATATATATAAATTTAAGTAAAGAGAAAGGTGGAACCACATTTTTCTTATAATATCTCTGCTTTGTGTTGTGATTTAAGAACTCTCTATACAGTCATCATTACATCTGAATGGCTGTCATACAAGCATTTTAAAAAGCACATGTGAGAGGTTTTCAGCCTTTCAAATTAATTACTAACTGCTTGTGCTTAATAATATTTAAATACACATTTATATATGATTTTATTGTATTCCATCTATGTATGTATTAAAAAAAACACAATAATTCAAATGTTCATCTCATGAGTTTCAAACAATTCAATATGATTTACTAATCTAGTCAATGTAGAATATATTAGAAATAATTATCAAAAAAAAATGTTATCAAATTTCCAATATATTTGAAGTATTATTTATTATCATCTTTAGTATAATAAAACATTTAGTATTGTAAATAGCATTATATACAAACAGCACTTGGTTCCATTTATAATGTAGCCATACATAAATAAATTAATTCAATTCCTATATTAAAAATAATTCATTACTATTATAAAATATCTTTAAATAAAAACAATTCACATATATAACAGTATATTATTAACTCCAATGTTTAATAATCAAATGTTTTGGTTATTCATCATAATCATCTTTCAGCAGAGAAACATTAAATTGAATTTGAATTTTGAAGTTTTCTTTTTTCTTCCTTTGACAAGTGCTTCATGAAACCAAATGGATTCTCAAACAAATCTATTCTAATTCTACACCATGATTTCTTATTTATCAAATAAAAAACTTATAAAAGAAAGTATATAAAATGTTTTGACTTACTTCATGACAGACTTATTTATATCTTTGCAATAATTGACATCATATTTATCATTGAAAACATAGTTCTTTACTCGAATATTAAATTTAGATTCATCCTGCACTCCAAAAACAAAATTTCTTTTACAACAATTAAAATAAAAAATATAAAATAATATTTCACAATGATTATACAAAAAATATTCATCCTTTGGAAACATATATGATATTCTTTAATTTAATACAAACTAAAACAATTTAAATTACATTTACATAATATTGTGTTTTAAACATATATTTTATACATATGATTCCAAATGAAACATTACACATATAATGTAAACATAATGTATATGTTTAGAATATTAAATATTTGTAATGTTTATGATATACTGATTATAATTGCAGTAAAAAATAAAAATAGAGAAATACTAATAAATTTTATTCAAGTTACAAATTTTATTATATATATATATATATGTTATTTTTAAATGAATAAAATTAATATATTAATTTATATCATAATAATAATACATTAATTCCCTTATCATTTTGTTGTCATAGCAACCATTTCAATGCTTTTTAGATTAATGCATAACTTTTCTAACATTATTTAGAAAATACAAAATAAATTTTTGCTTTATCTTATATCATATACTGAAATCAAACTGAATTTTGATATATATATTATAACGATCTGGCGAAATTGGAGACTTAACATATCTGCACTATGGGCGCCATCTAGGCATTTGAACCTAGAAAAATTTATAGAGTAGGCAGATACATAAGTCAAAAAAAAATTTTTTTTTGCATCCGGTTGTTAGCCCATGTCACTAGCTCAGTGGAATAGCAGAGATTTAATAATATAATATAAGAATATATATATATAAGAGGAATAAAATAAGCCACTGCCAGTAATTAACATACAAACATTTATTTATACACATATATATAAGATTTAAAATTATTTTAGTATTAGTTTTACATTTTAACATTTAACATTATTTTTAACTTTACCTTAGATTTTAATTTACATTTTAATTTCTATTATATTATAAGTTTACATTTTAATTAAGTTCACGCAGATGGGATTATAAAAGCTTGTTTTAATATGTTGCTATAGATCAGTTACATAGATTTCAACGGTCAAAAACATTTCAAAATAAACATAAACGATCAAAATACAAAATTATTGATTACTGACAATTGCATAGGGAAATATAAGAAACCCTCTAGTATTCAGCATAAGATACTTGCATTGTCACCAATAACTTAAAAGACATCCGAATAAATACATTTTAGATACTCCCCGTAAGGTATCATTATTTATCGAATGTCTATATATTTTGATCAAATATGAAAACCCGAAACATAATTCACCGTTAACCAATCCATGCAAGCGTCTATAAACAACTTAAATTTAATGCATTTTTATTTAGGGTCGAGTATGAATAGACTACATAGATTTGCATTTGAAAATAAAATATTCTATCCCTATTTAACCTTAGGCTAAAATTCGCAGTCAAACTGGCATCAATTCATCTGATATATCGATGTATTCAATGTAATACGGAATACGGCAGCACCAAAAAGATTAAGAGAAGACATTGACTCTCATCAGATAGGAATATTACATCTATCTAACGAGAAGAACAATAAAAAAAACTCCATAGAAAGGAACTGCGTTCTCTGTCTTATAATTCCTTTCATAGGCAAACGGGTGAGTGCGGCGTATATATAAACGATTCTGCCAGTAGCGAATCTCCGACTACATCTACTAACTACATCAATATATCCAATCCATTGACCCAATTTAACAATGAAACAAATAACCTAAGATTACCCTCCCCTAATATAACTTTACAAATCTATACAGCCATTCACGCCCGACTTAAGTTTAACATTTATATAATTTAACTTAACGGAAAACAGAAATCATGATAAAACTTAAAGAACAAAAAATAAATAAATGGAAATGATTTTACAAAATAAATACATTAAATAAAATTATAACTAATTAATAAATAACCTTGGTCAGATAGGATAATATTGCAATCATTTAAATATGGAAAGTTTTAATTTAATGTTTATTATTTATAAAGTTCTTACGGTTTACAACAGTTCATCTTTATCCATTGCTTGCCATGAACGTGAATTCCCACGCCATCCTCAAAAGATTGGTATCCATTTAGCCATTGTTTTATTTATTCATTCGGAGGTTTTTTAGTTTAGTTGGTCCTCAATGTAGAAAACGATAGTTCATTTCTCTTTCTTTCTTTGGCAAAACTGAAGGGATTGAATCGTGCGTCTCTTCAATCCCTTCTCCCGCACCTCCGCACTAACACCTATCTGTCACATCATAATAATCATAATCACTAACTAATAATTTCCAAACTTGTCCTTTTATATTACTTTGAAAGATTGACTTAACATTACGTCATCGATGTGATGATCCTTTTCGTTGAGGTCCGATTTCCCAATGGATTTATTTCATTTGCTAAAAGTTTCTATTGTTTTCCTATCTGACCGATGTTTTTACATTTAAATGCCCAAGGCTGGTTTACATTTGACTAATTAAATTTATCATTTCCATTTCTGATTAATTAACCTGTTTTCCAAATCAAAGATATATTTAAAGATAAATTTAAAGATATAATTTTATCTCCAAATCTTTTTAAAATTTAGTTTTAAAATACTTTTTCTTTAATAAAGTTTTATTTTAATAATTTTTCATTATCTGTGCGATTTAATATATACGAGTTTAAGATGATATTTAATTTCAATTTTTAATTCTTAAAGAAAATTTTTAAATGCGAACTTTTTAATTTACTTTCATGTTTAATAAATAAAAAAAAAAAACAATGTAACGAACGTCTGTGCTCGTTACATATCAGTAAAGTTGCTTAAAAAAATGATCAAAAAAAAAAATATTTTACTTAGGGTTAGTAATTACGGTACATGATTGATGAAGACATTTACAAAACATCCGGTTAATAATTTTACAAAAAGACTATATACAAAAAGACTATATACAAAAAGAAAAATGTTTACTATCGCTTACCTAAGGACCATTTATGTTTACACCCCTCCCCACAAGAGTTCTATTTTATTTTATACATTTTATTTTTACACACGGCATGACAAGCAAGTTATTTTATAAATTATTTATTTAAGAAGGTTGCATTGAAGTAAATATATTTTGAAAGATAATGGATTTATACGTGTATATTTGCAGCACAATTATAAATACCACCAACTTATTTATGACTGATTAAAATGCTTAAATAGGATTACACTGAAGTAAATTCCCAATGGTACTCTCCATAAGGTACCACATTTACCGTCATAAACTTACGTGGCTGTGCGCTCCTATACACATTAAAGCATAAATATATATTAACAAAAAAAACATATCAAATGCAACCTTTTGACTTTCTTTTTAACAAAATACAGTTTAAAATTATTTATACTTTCTCATGTTTAATATATGTGCTATTTCTTTCTGGCAGTGCTTTTATAAGATTTAAAGTATACGACTATATGTAAACAGATAAAAATATTTCATTTTGACAAAATTTGCTCAGGGTATTTGTGGTTTATTAAAGATCGGCCCGAGTTGGTTTGCCAGTTATAACGATCCGGCAAAATTGGAGACTTAACATATCTGCACTACGGGCGCCATCTAGGCATTTGAACCTAGAAAAATTTATAGAGTAGGCAGATACGTAAGTCAAAAAAAAAATATTTTTTTTTTTTGCATCCGGTCGTTAGCCCATGTCACTAGCTCAGTGGAATAGCAGAGATTTAATAATATAATATAAGAATATATATATAAGAGGAATAAAATAAGCCACTGCCAGTAATTAACATACAAACATTTATTTATGCACATATATATAAGATTTAAAATTATTTTAGTATTAGTTTTACATTTTAACATTTAACATTATTTTTAACTTTACCTTAGATTTTAATTTACATTTTAATTTCTATTATATTATAAGTTTACATTTTAATTAAGTTCGCACAGATGGGATTATAAAAGCTTGTTTTAATATGTTGCTATAGATCGGTTACATAGATTTCAACGGTCAAAAACATTTCAAAATAAACATAAACGATCAAAATACAAAATTATTGATTACTGACAATTGCATAGGGAAATATAAGAAACCCTCTAGTATTCAGCATAAGATACTTGCATTGTCACCAATAACTTAAAAGACATCCGAATAAATACATTTTAGATACTCCCCATAAGGTATCATTATTTATCGAATGTCTATATATTTTGATCAAATATGAAAACCTGAAACATAATTCACCGTTAACCAATCCATGCAAGCGTCTATAAACAACTTAAATTTAATGCATTTTTATTTAGGGTCGAGTATGAATAGACTACATAGATTTGCATTTGAAAATAAAATATTCTATCCCTATTTAACCTTAGGCTAAAATTTGCAGTCAAACTGGCATCAATTCATCTGATATATCGATGTATTCAATGTAATACGGAATACGGCAGCACCAAAAAGATTAAGAGAAGACATTGACTCTCATCAGATAGGAATATTACATCTATCTAACGAGAAGAACAATAAAAAAAAACTCCATAGAAAGGAACTGCATTCTCCATCTTATAATTCCTTTCATAGGCAAACGGGTGAGTGTGGCGTATATATAAATGATTCTGCCAGTAGCGAATCTCCGACTACATCTACTAACTACATCAATATATCCAATCCATTGACCCAATTTAACAATGAAACAAATAACCTAAGATTACCCTCCCCTAATATAACTTTACAAATCTATACAGCCATTCACGCCCGACTTAAGTTTAACATTTATATAATTTAACTTAACGGAAAACAGAAATCATGATAAAACTTAAAGAACAAAAAATAAATAAATGGAAATGATTTTACAAAATAAATACATTAAATAAAATTATAACTAATTAATAAATAACCTTGGTCAGATAGGATAATATTGCAATCATTTAAATATGGAAAGTTTTAATTTAATGTTCATTATTTATAAAGTTCTTACGGTTTACAACAGTTCATCTTTATCCGTTGCTTGCCATGAACGTGAATTCTCATGCCATCCTCAAAAGATTGGTATCCATTTAGCCATTGTTTTATTTATTCATTTGGAGGTTTTTTAGTTTAGTTGGTCCTCAATGTAGAAAACGATAGTTCATTTCTCTTTCTTTCTTTGGCAAAACTGAAGGGATTGAATCGTGCGTCTCTTCAATCCCTTCTTCCGCACCTCCGCACTAACACCTATCTGTCACATCGTAATAATAATAATCACTAACCAATAATTTCCAAACTTGTCCTTTTATATTACTTTGAAAGATTGACTTAACATTACGTCATCGATGTGATGATCCTTTTCATTGAGGTCCGATTTCCCAATGGATTTATTTCATTTGCTAAAAGTTTCTATTGTTTTCCTAACTGACCGATGTTTTTACATTTAAATGCCCAAGGCTGGTTTACATTTGACTAATTAAATTTATCATTTCCATTTCTGATTAATTAACCTGTTTTCCAAATCAAAGATATATTCAAAGATAAATTTAAAGATATAATTTTATCTCCAAATCTTTTTAAAATTTAGTTTTAAAATACTTTTTCTTTAGTAAAGTTTTATTTTAATAATTTTTCATTATCTGTGCGATTTAATATATACGAGTTTAAGATGATATTTAATTTCAATTTTTAATTCTTAAAGAAAATTTTTAAATGCGAACTTTTTAATTTACTTTCATGTTTAATAAATAAAAAAAACCCAATGTAATGAACGTCTGTGCTCGTTACAATATATATATATATATATATATATATATATATATATATATATATATATATATATATATATATATATATATTGTGACCATCTGAATGGGCACAAAGGGTTTAAGATACTTTGTATCCTAACTGAGTAGTTATATTATATTAAAAAAAAATGAAATAGCCTTAGAATTTAAATTTTTTTTGCTGGAGATTGTTTGAAGCTTAGATATGGGTTACTTATGCAGTTTATTGACCACTTGATAGGTATTTATTATTATTAGTGTGGTTTATCAGGTATTTAATATAAGGAAGAAGGGTTGTTTATTAATGGAATTGATATATTTTGTCAAAAAGATGCAAAGTTATTTTATATTATTGTAATATTGATTGAATAGTTTCAAAATCCTTTATTCATTGATACTTATCTTTTTGTCAACAATTAATAGCCATTTCAATTATATTTAGTTAAAATAGTTTAATATTTAGGTTGTAGTACATGTGCATGCATGTATGACTCCGTATCATTTTCATTTCATTTTCATCTTTTAATGACAGCAAACAATAGTACATGCACAATAAAAAACATTTAAATTACAGTAATTATCTTAAATAATTTAACAAATATATATTTCTTTCCAATAATTAACAGATAGTTGAATCAATAGATTATTTTACAAATTAAATAAATTATTAATCATTTTTATTTAATAGTTAATTAATATTCATTTTTCTTTCATGTTTGTAAAAGCTATTTATTTTATTAGTATTTTTTTTTTCGTCCTGATTTGATTCTAAAAATCAAAATGATTTTTTTTTTGTAAAGATTTTTTTTGCATATGTAATTAGCTGAGGTAGAGGAAAAGCATGGGAGCAACCTTGTGAAGGGAACTGAACTTTGCTAAAGAGCTATTTAACAAAGATCTCCAGTGGAAAATTTCCTTATTATGTGATGTAATTGTAGCCAAAAACAGTGGCTTGTTATTGTGAAAGAAAAACCAGTTGCTGAAGTCAAATTGATTTTAAAAAGACTTTGGAGTAAAATTTTGAAAGAATCCCAAGAAATTTATTATGGGACAAGTTAATTTCAGAATGCAGTTCTAAGTTTTAAAAGGTACTCAGTTCACTTTATTCTCCTCAACTTAAACATTTTGAATTAACCTTATCATAACTATTGCTCTTTTAAAAATGTATATTGATAATGTCCAGTCTACATTACTTCACTTAACTGTTATTTTAAATAGGAATAAATTGCATGAATATTATTGTTGTATCATTAACCAACGTGTGTATTTTATTATATCTAGGAAATGCATGCAGAACTATTTTACAGAACATATTTTAATTCTTCAATATTTTCCCTGTTATGTTTTTGTGAGAATTAAACATAGACTTAAGAATATGCACATTTTGATAAATCATGCCATGTTTAAATTCGTCATAAAGAGATGACAGTATTTGTTTGTCTGGTATTTCTGAAAATAATAAGTATTTTAAATGAAATAAATAAAATGGGAGCTACTTCAAATTAAGTATTTGCTCAAATCAAATAGGAGGACAGAAATGCGGGTAATTTTTGTTCTCTTCGCTAAAGATGGAAAGTAAAACAAAATATTATTAATTGAAGAATTACTAAGGAAACGTGGTATTTTAATGGACAATATGTAAGAATAAACCAGGTGTGTAATAAATTATAAAGTCTTAAATGCTATTCAAGAAACTACTAAAATAATTATGTATTTAGTTTAGAACTACAACAGAATAAGTGAGATAATTCCTGTCCAACAGTAGTTAAGAGTTTATTATATTCTCATCATAATAGAAGCCAAATTGATTGCTTGTGTATGATACAGTAACTTAAATAACTTTGTTATGAACATTGAAGATGCTAAGTCCTATTTAAGCATGATTATATTTGCTTGGTTACCCTACAGCAGTTTATTTTAATTTAAAATTCAGTTTGGAATGTGTCCCATATTGTTTCATAAACCTGGAATCGAGCTTTGCAAGTGAACTTTTATTTTAAATTACAAAACTAATAACTTTTGTTTCTTTCTTTCTTTTTTTTTATTGCTTGTCATAATTAATGTATATGATAGGTAGATAGGCTCATTTATTATTATGTTCATTTATAATTTGGGTTATTTTGATCTCCAAGACTGTCTCTGAAGTGTATCGGAATGAGGAATACGCTGGTAAAAATTGATTGTGTTGAGATGGGTCTTATTGTTCTTTTACGAAGGTAAAAGAAAGAAATATTTTTTTAAAATATATTATTAGAGAAGTTTATATTTATATTGCATACTTTATTGTCTCAAAGTGAGAATTTTTTTTTTTGAATCAACGAACGTATAATAGAAATAGTTTGCAAGATAAGAAAGAAAGTTCGTTCGTAATAATTATAAATATTAAATTTTAAAAGTAACCTAAAGTTTATTTTGAATTAAAGGTTATACCTTAATGCAATATTTAATTACCATGTTGCCTGCATAATGTGTAATTTAGAGTTAATTTCATATATATTTTTGTTCGCGGGTGTGTGTTTGTTTTGCACAATTATGACATTTGTTTGATAAAGTTCAGTTTGTGAATATTTTATGTATAAATTTTGGGTGTTGTCATATTCTGCTAAGTTGAATGGATTAGTATGTTATCTGTATGCATTTATCTGCCAGTGTGCACTTATAATGTTCGATATTTAGAAAAGCTATGAGAATGGAAAGAAATCTGATGGCGTTATAATGTTTGTAGGGATAAAAGATTTTGCTTATTTAGTATATGTTAATAATTTTCCATGAGTAGAGCCTAGTGATATTATATGCATATGATTAAATGATATTTGGAAGTGATGTTCTCTTAGAGCCTGGTGATGAAGAAATAAGAACCCGCCAATAGTGTATTTAGAAGTAGATGAGTTATTGTTGAAATATGATTAAATGATGTTTAGGAAATTATATGGCGTTTTTCTTAGATTCTTGGTAATGAGGACTTGTAAAAGTGTTCAGTAAGTTTATTTGCTCCTCATGTAGATTTTTCCCTTATGACGTATAGGATGTATAATCATGAAAATATAGCTTTGTGTTAATTAATATGTGGCTAGATAAATTGTTAGATTAATTGATGTAATATTAGTGTCTTATTTTATTGATGAATGACGACATTGTTCGAAATAAAATAATTGTATGATATTTTCTTAATGAATGGAGAGTTTATAGAAAAGATTGTTTTATATTATTGCTGCTTGAACATGCACACACATGCATAATATAAATAATAACGTGTATATAAAGTATAGAGTTATTGAAATTAAAATGAGAAATAAATGTTTTTGAAATAAATTACATTCATTTAGATAGAAGTATAAAGTTATTGAGATTAAAACGGGAAATAAATATTTTAAATTACAGTGCATTTATTTAAGTAAAGGTTATAAATCATCAAATCTTCAGAGTGAATATGATTTTGTTACTATGCATGAAAGGTATTCGTGATTGAAAGTGAGTATTTAGTCAATTAGAGAAACTTGCTTTGTTGAGAGCCAAATATAATTAATTTGATTTATTTTATTAATCAATAGTAATATCCTCTCAAAAGTCCTTTTTTGGTGTTAATAATATAATATGTTGTTTATTTAGTGTCATGTAGATGAAACATGTAGGCAAAGCACGTGTTCGAAGTCAGGATATTTAAGTTTGTTATTAATTTGCTTTGATAGTAGGGATAATCCCAAACTGATGCTCAAAGTTTATTTGATAATTTTAAAAAAAAATCTGTAAGACAAATAGTCCATTTGTTAATATCATGTTAAACCAAGTTTATTTTATTGTAATAAATGATTTGTTTTAGTTATTTAAAATCTTAAAATCTGTGTCTTGAGTTATTCTTGTGTACATTCGTTCCTTATCTCCACATCTCATAAATCTATTATAAAATAGATATATTATTTTAGAGTTATAATATTAAATCTGCTGGTGTCTGACAATATTGTTTTTCTTAATCCAAACATTATAAAAGAACATTTGCCACTTGATAAACGTATTAGAAAGGTTGCCAAGTCAGTATATTTGTTAGATGATGATAGGAGATTAAAATACCCCATTTCTGTCATTATCTTATTATTGAAACACAGTAAAATATTTTAGTCAATTTGTTTCATTATATTTTTCTCATACTTTAGAATTATAACTTATGGGCCAATGTAGTTTATTAATTCAACTGTGTTTGGGGCCAATGTAGTTTATTAATTCAACTGTGTTTGTCAAAATTTCTTGAGATCTTATTATTTATTTCTTGATTGGCATTAAAGCAGATGTTTAGATTATGATATGCCAAGTCATAGAATTGTTTAAGAATATAATTATAGCAAGCTGATATGTGTTATACTTGTATGAAGGAAGAAATTAAGTTCAAAGTATATTTTAATAGACTGTACCAAATAAACGTTTATGATACTTTATCATACAATTAATTAACAAAGGAATTTACATTATATTAAATATTTTGTAATATTTCTTGTTTTATTCATTTATTATCATATATCTTATGAACTGCCTATAGCCTCCCGCTGAGCTGAGCTGAACATAAACTTAAATATAGAGTCTCAGTAATAATTTTGTATTATATATTTTGTTATATTGTTCTATTCATTAATAGAACTGGCGCCTGGGCATTTCATTCATGTAATGTATATGAGCGGTGTTGGGAGTGTAGGTTATAATATATATTATAATGGTCAGATTCATCTACCTCATTAACACACTGCAGAATATAAGCCCAGACACCGAACTCAACACTAGGAAGGGCTGCTTCCTGGAAGACCTAAGTTTGAATTCAAAGTCTATGCTCCACAGTGTCACCTACATGATAACACATCTGATGCTACTAATAATATAACCTTTTTACTGGTACCTGGTGGTCAGGGAGAACATAGAGACTCTATACTACAATATAAGCCTGGGGTTTGCTAACTAAATGTCTATGGATGGCACAAAAGAGATGTATAAAAGATATAGACTGAGACAGTGATATAGATCAAGAAAGTAAATAAAGAATCAAAATTTAGTAAATTTAAAAGATTTATTAAATTATCAATTATATACCCACACTATCTGCATATGTTAGACAGCAACATTTAATAACTAAGATTGTTTTAAAGCAAATATCAGTCAAAATTTACATTATGAGTTGTTAATGAATTCTCTATACCCAGGCTAATAAAATAATATTATGATAATGTGCTTAAGACAGTTTGCGAAGATATGCAAGGTGCTTAAAGTAAATATCAGAAATAGTTGAATAAAAAGTTTGGAGACAGTAAAGCAATATAACATTTCTTGAATTCGAGAATAGAATGGACTGATGCTCATTAAGCTATAAGGTGAGGATGTGATTAAGGCATGCAAATTCATAGAAATGATTAAATTATATTGGAAGGGTGGTGGTGCTAGTGAGGAATTTCTGTAAAAGATGGAGGGTGTGATATGTTGAAACCACTGGAACTTTGCAAAATAAATAACTAAATAATAAATAAATAAATGAAACATGGGAAGGTGTCTTGCCCTAAATCCATAGGAAGTGGTGTCATGTGGAAGCCCAAGTCTGGACTCATCCAAGTACTTAGCAATTCGAGTACACACTCTAACTGGAAACCACAGAAGGTGAAGGGGAAACAGTCTTAGCCATTTAAAGCCCTTTGGAGAAGCAAAGTGGTCTCAACACTCATTACACCTACTAGTGACACTTGAATAAAGCACATAAAATGTTTTAAAAAGGATTCATATAGTTTGGTAAAGTACCGAATCAATTCACCAAATATTTATTTTATGAAAGTCCGCACATTCTCGACCTCAAAATTATATGCTTTGGAAATTAAGCAAAGCAATAAAACATATTTAGAGTGGGAGAATGCATGATTGCAGGATTTTAAAGGAAAATATAAGTTTATTATGCAATCATGCATTTGTTAAATATTTACTCATTAACCTTGCACATATTCTCATATTAAGTTAAAACCAATAAACATGTTGATTTTAACTGCAAAATTATTAAATATTTGAATAATAGTAAGATAGCCCTTGAACGAGTGATTTAATGAGATAATAAAATGGGACAAATATTATAATTTAAAACACGTTAATGGTGGTGTCTTGATTTAAATAAAAGGAATAATTCACTCGGCTGATGGCTATGCTGGCACACCATCA
Source organism: Epiperipatus broadwayi (assembly GCA_028023455.1). Taxonomy (NCBI): domain Eukaryota; kingdom Metazoa; phylum Onychophora; class Udeonychophora; order Euonychophora; family Peripatidae; genus Epiperipatus; species Epiperipatus broadwayi. The sequence goes on from JAQFVV010006209.1 coordinate 16,097,426, forward strand.
TAATAAAAGAAAAACAGATTAAAATACAAAATATTAACCCAAGTATAGAGATAGAATACACTAATTAAGTTATAGAATTTAAAGAAACAAGAACATAATTATAAGATACAAACAAGTAGAATTAGCTATAACTTAGTAAAAGGAATATACAACCACAAGAGCTCTTAGATTAATTTTGGGTTACCTCATCAGAAGTAGGTATTTGAAGGCAAATTTCAGGTGGACACTTTCCAGCTTGATGGTAGCAGCACTCATAAAAATGTGGCAGCAAATTTAGGTTAACATTTCACATTTTTAGCAGCGGTGGCAGTCTTTAGGGCTTCTTAAGTGAAGGCATCAGATGGTATGCAGTGTCCAGCCATTTCTCAAAGGAAAATAGCCTTCTTGCCAGCTCTACTTGGTCATTTTAGGATTTCTAGTAAAGGCTGTAGTGTGCAGTTCTACGAAATTCTTAAATTTTCAGCAAATTTACACTTTTCAGAAAACACTTTTGATGAAATATATTTGAAAACTTTAAAGTCTATTTGAAGATAAAAACTCAGCTTCAAATATTCAAACTTGCAGGCTACTTGCATACTAGCAAACTGTAAGAACACTAATTAGAATAATAATAAGAATGATCAAACAAAAGAAAACCCCTCTATATATAGCAGAGCTGTACAATAAAAACTGCCATTGATCATTTCAACTATACCAAAATTTGCTATATTATCAATGTGCTGATTAAGCCCTTCTGAATGTCCAAAGGAATTCAACAAAATTTTAATTACTTTCCTATTGTTAATTACCCTGTAGGCATTCGGATTAAAACTTTGATTTCATTAAAAAAAACTTTTGCTAATTGAAATTTCTCTAAGTGGACATCTGCTGTATTTCTACTTAAGCTACTAGAACATATTTTAAACTATTGTTTTCTTACCAACCCTCATTTATTTTAACAGAAAATATGTGACGTGATTTTAAAATCTAAAATAACAACTTATTTACTTCTTTTAATTTTCAATGTTTAAATCTACTTATGAGATGAATATAATTTTATTTTAAACTAAAACAAATATTACAAATGTAATATTTTTTTATAAATAGATTTAAACAGAAATAATTTTAAATAACAAAATATTATTATAACTTAAGTTTGAAAATAAATATATCACAGTGTGTGCACAATTATGACCTACATAATCTACTTTTTAAACAAATATCTTTTATGTGTACATACACATAATTACACTAGTGATTTATAAACAGAAATGTATATATAACATGAGCATTGTACTCGTGGTTTAGAATTGGGTGGGATTTTTGGCATATAAGCGCAATGCAGACACACTATGATACACTGGGGTTTAAACTAAGGTATGAGGGTAGGAAAGAGGCGAGAAAAGGTGAAACGAAGATCTGCAAAGCAAATCTTACTGTTTCAATATATATATATGCATACATACACTATTTTATGTGTCATAAGACTAAGTTGTCTCATATTAATCATTTTGAATGTTTTTTGAAGACCTAGCATGCATTTTGATTCAAAATAATTAAGTAAAATAATGCTATTGATTTATAATTTCAATTATAATTAATTATTTCCATGTGTTATAAGGAAGTTCATTAGTAATCTTAAAAGTCATTTTCAATACTTTTCAAACAACATTTAAATTCTTACTACAATAAAAAAGTCTTACCATTAAATACTCAATTAATATATTATTTGTACTTCATTAAGTATAGAGAGACAACTTTTTAAAATTTATATAATATATATATTTATAAATATTTTAAAATACATTTAAAATATAAATATAATTTGATTTAAATTAGACAAGTAAATTAATAAGTAAACATACATTTTTATATCAAGAAAAGTTTTGGAGTATGAAATTTTTAATATGAATTTAATTTAAATTAAACATTGAGAATATTATAATATAACATTATAAAACATTGAATATATATATAGTTTAAGTAATGAGATGTAGAATTATTTGTTAATTTACATTTATCCATAAATATATCCATGTGTTAGGCAGGCACTTGTTATAAACTTGTATATATAAATATATGATAATCAAAACAAGTTATAAATTTCATAACTTGCCTTAAGCTTGCACTTTTTGATCACTAGATGGAGCTTTACCAATAGCTCCTAACAAGATTTGTTTACATAAATGCTGAATAAGATAGAATTCAAAATCTCTATCATTGTCACCCATCACCAGACCAGCTGTTTTTGAGCTTATTGGCTCACATCAATGAAGGGTTGGGAGACTAGAAACCAGATCTAAATACTAACTCTAAAGTCAGCACTTATCAAACATGTTTCTATCAGTCTGAAAGAATAAATTTATCAGACATGTAATGCCTTCAAACCCAGCTTAACAAACTAGATAGCTATATGGGTCTGAAATCAGTTCAGTTTCACCATATAATAAAAGCCTCTACAATATATAGCATTGCAAAAACCTTCAAAGGTACATTTATGATAATCAAAACAAGTTATAAATTTTGTAACATGCCTTAAGTTTGCATTTTATGATCACTAGATGGAGCTTTACCAAAATCTTTATCCCTCAGGAAATAGAATGCATCTAAACAATCGTTAAAAAGTTTTTTGCTCAATCTCTTCAGAAATAAACATAATAATTTTGATCATATGATTCATAAATATCTACATTAATTTTTCCTTTTTATCAATTTTATAAATAATTATTGCTTCCTACCCAGTGATAACCTCTATTTTTTAAAATAAATTTGTTTAAATTTTATTATTCTAATAATCACTTTTGGTATTGCCATTCATTATAATTTGATCATTTAATTTTGTTCCTTATAGTACTTACCCTTTAAAGAGATTCAGGTGTCAGAGACTAGAACATGTTTTACTCACCTAAAATTAAATTTTATATCTCTCCAAGAATTTCTTTAGTAATGGAAATATCATTTGTGGTGACTCAAAAAATCTAACATTTTTTTTATTCTGGAGTGGAATCCCAGAGTCCATTCTTGTTAAGTGTTTCATATAACAAATGCTATGGGAAGTGATACAAATATTTATTATTGTCTTCGGCAGATATTGCAGTATATCTGGGGAAGAAATCTTTAAAACAATTTATAAACCCCCATGTAATGAATTATTAAACTTTTTATTAGTATTTTCAAGCATTTCACTGTTTCAGTTAGCAAGGTGGGATGTCTGATTTTCTTGAGTTGTAGTGAAATCTAATCTTTTAATATCATCTGCATTTGTCCTTCTAAATCTTGTTGTAGTTTTAGAAAAAACTGAAAAAATTATTAAATTTTGGCATTGCACTTTGTTATTGATTGTTTGGTTGATTACTAATAATTTCTGCATAAGTTGTAATAAATTTTGAACTTGGCATAATCGAATCATTACTATTAGTGCCACTCACTGAATTATATAATTTATTGGTGAATATTTTACTTTGTTTTATCATTGATCAATTTAGTAATTTTAAAATTATAATTTAAACAGTAAGTCAATTTCAAAGGTAAAAAAACATATATATACTGATTAGTTTTGTTCTAAATTAGTTACTATCATAAATTTTACTTTGTTATTTCAAACTCTAACAGTCATTAATAAGTTTAAGATAATATCTTTTAAATTGTTTACCATTCATATAGGTCTGCTGCTACTACTACTATTATTATTATTATTATTATTATTATTATTATTATTATTATTATTATTATTATTATTATTATTATTATTATTATTATCATTATTATTATTATTATTATTATTATGTTTCAAAGATAAACTTTATTTATCTTAGAAAGTTACAAGAGTTTTACATATATATATAAGTTGATTTATTGATTTATACACAATTGCAGGAATTTTTACATACTGTGGATAATAACAAGGGTTTTACAAAGATTGTATTGCTGTGGTTACATGGGCAATCCATAGATTTAAGTTTACATATATAAAAGTTGATTTTTTGATTTGCCTGAGATTACAATAATTTTTTCATGTAGTGGATTAGTTACAAGGGTTTTACATGGCATAGATAACCATGATTACATGGGCAATCTGTATTTGCAGTTTTACATATATAAAAAATATTTTATTGAATTACACAAGATTATATAAATTGTATATGTTCTGGACTGCTGTATCTACAGATGCAAACCAGGTTTAGTTTTATGTGGTTGAATTGCCTGGATAATATAGATGATGGACTAGAATTTTCATATTAGTGTGGCAACTGTCTGTGAGGTCCACACTGATATGTGATTCATGTGTTATTTTTGATTTTTTAGGGTGCTGAATCTTTTTATATTTCAGTATAAACTTTGTCTTAGAGAGTTATAAAAGTTTTGCATAGCTTAGATAGCTATGTTTACATGGGCAATATGTAGTTGTAGGTTTACATATATAAAAGTTGATTTATTGGTTTACACAGGATTTCAGGAATTTTTATGTTCTATGGGTTAGTTACAAGGGTTTTACATAGTTTGGGTTGCTGTGGTTACATGGGCAATCCATAGATGTAGGTTTACATATGTAAAAGTTTATTTATTGATTTACATAAGATTACAATAATTTTTTCATGCTGTGGATTAGTTACAAGGGTTTTACATGACATAGATTGATATTGTTACATGGTAAATATGCAGTTGTATAATATGTAATGTAGGGAATATTCTAGATAAAAATTTTAAATATTTATTTTTCCTATATTTTATATTTGTAAATACAAAATTTTAAAAGCCATGTCACATTATATATGATTTGCTTTAGTGATTATCTGTAGTTGTAGGTTTATGTATGTACAAGTTGATTTATTTATTTTCATAAGATTATAGGAATTTTTATATGCTGTGGATTATTTACAAGGGGTTTACATAGCTTGGATTGCCATGGTTACATGGGCAATAGGCAGTTATAAGTTTACATACATAAAAGTTGTTTTAGTGATTTAAACAAGATTACATAAATTTTACATGCTCTGGTTTGCTGTATCTATAGATGCAAGCAGGTTTATTATGTGATTAGGTTTCCTGGTTAACATAGGTGAGGGTCCAAAAAATTTCCATGGTAGTGTGGCAATTGTCTAAGAAGTCCATGCATGTGATGGCTTTGTCTGCATATTGTTTTCTAGTCAGACTTAGCTATTCAGCACTTTTGGAGCATGAAAAACTAGAGCCCTTAGACTTAGTTGTTAACAAATGGACTGTTGCATGTGTGGAATTTGAAACTTTGTGGTGGTATTATAGTCAACAGATACTGGTAATGGTTGAGTGTATTTGCTGTTTATGGAAGGTAGGGATAGATTTATCTATGGAGTCAGATAATGGGTATTGGGTTTGCATAAAGGTATGACTAATTTTTACAGAGTCCATGTCCAGCATCAATAGGTCAATCATATCTGTATTTGGTTTTATGAGTTTCTGAGTCTTTGTGGAGGAATGTCCAGGCTGTCTTTTCATTTCATTAAAATGGTTGTGGGGGAGATGGCTGGTATAGCTGGTAATCATGGAGAAATTGTCTCCATGATATGTGTTGAAGTTTTATTATGAATATTATGGTCATTGTCATGTGTATGATTATAAATAAGAGCTTCTGGGACAATATTAACAATATCTGAGAGAGTGTTGGCTATAGTTGTTGCATTGGAAAAAGTTTTGGAATAAATATTATCTGAGTCAGGGGTTATTTGCATATCAATTAAGTTGGCACAATTATCATTATCATTATATGTCTCATGGGGTATCAAATCAATAGGTGGTGGAGTAAGCTTAAAGGTGAATGAGTAAATAGGATAGGTAGTATGTCCACGGATAAACTCTTGGCTATTTATAAATGTAATCATGGAAAGATTTGCTGCTGACTGTTCTTTGTTGACTTGGGGATTTAGGTGATCAGCTGGTTTTTTTGAAAGTGAAGTTTGGAGATTAATACATTACACTGCTATATGATACCACTGATGACAGGAGTAGCACACAGGTTTCAATCCTCTTATATATAAGCATAGGGTAGCTTCTTGATCAAGGATTTGTGATGGGATATGTTTGGATCAATCTCATGATGCAGTTGTAATTAGAAATCATAGCTGTTACTAGGCAGAGGTATGGGGATATCCTTTAAAATGGGATGAAAAGCCACAACTTTTCTAAATGGTTGCATCATACACTGGAAATCTTGAAGGGTATATCCTAAGCAGGTGATTATGAAAATGCCTGTGATATAGTTGTAGTGATTTAGATTCACTATAATTAATGCAAAGTTTCCAAGTGTTTTTTTTTTTGTGTGTTTGAAATCATTCTCTCTGTATGGTCTGAAAGAACTCGATTATTAAATACCTGGAATTTGAATGGTCAGCAATGCATGCAATCGTATACCATAGCTCATGCAAGGATATTTCATTAAATAGTAACTGCCTAGGAAATTTATATAGATAAATGTTGGTGTCTGTGGCAGATAGAATTATGGACCTAGTAGAAAAAAATCTTTTAAAAGTTGGAAATAATCCTATTGGGATCGAATTGTTGAACTTTTCATTGTTTATCATATGAGCATCTGTGTTCCAAACTGTAGAGTGGGGGCATTATGCTCCTTGGATAATGAGGTCTAGTTTTCTTATGTCACTAGGGGTGGTTTTTTATATCTTGAAACTGACTTGGGAATAGCTGAAATATGGTTACTTTTGTTATTAATATTTATTGGATTATTATTATTTTTCCTATTGCTGTTGAGGGTTAATTTTAGTAACATTAGCATATATTTGTATTGTCTTTGATCTTTGGAATGCAGTATTAGTGAAATTAGCAGAGGTTGAAATATTACTTTTATCATTTATAATTATTGGATTATTATTACTTTTGCTACTGATCTGTTGAGTATTACTTTTAGCATCATTTGCAATTGTTTGTATTATCTTTTGGAATTTAGTGTTAATGAAATTGGTACCAGCCACCTAGTCATGTGACAGATCAATCATCATATTATTCACCAATTATCGTTAGACAAGTTATTTATTTTGTAAATTTTAAATGCAAAATTTAAACAGATTTAATAAATGAGATATAAATCAATTGAATACAAAATTTTGTAATAAGAAATAAGAATTTTATCTTATCAAATGAAATCTTTAAGTGAATTTTAAGCAAACCAAATTGGAGCTTTTTACTTGGGTTGTCCATTGAACAACTGCAGAGCTGCAGCTGCTGCTGCTTTTTCTTTTCTTTTTCTTCTTCTTCTTGTTGTTGTTGTTAATCAAATATTTTATTATTGAAATTTAATTTTCTCGTTATTTTTGATCCAATATTGTTTTCATGTATATGATTAGTAATACTATGAATAAATAGTATATTGGCTTTCTGTTTTCATAAGCTGATAATGTTTAAATTTACATCAAATAATTTAAGTAATAGCTTTATAATAAATATTAATGTATATTAAGCTTACTGATTAGTTGTTTTATTAAAATAGCATAAAAATCTTTTAAGAACATATGCATAATCAGAAAAAAATGTCCACTCATTATTGAGTATATATGAATGCATTTACTTAAAACCTCTTCATTTTCCTGTAATAAATTTAGTATTTAAAATGGAAAACTGTTTATATGCTCATTACTAACAACATTAACCAAATTATTTATTAGTTGTTTATTTTAACTTTGTATAATTACATATATTAGAAAGTAATATGATAAATTACATGAGATCTTAACAGTCAGCAATATTAAAATTTTTATATTTTTCTATATATGATAGCATAAAGAGAATATTTTAAATTATTAATTTTTTTCAGTCTTAGGTAAGGTCCTCTTATATATAGAAATTAATATTTTCAGAAATAAACTGTGTATTATTTTGCATTACAATCCGATATTTTGATGGACTAGCAACCATCATTATCAAGGTTAACTTTTGAAAGAAAAATCATTAAATCTCAAACAATAACATGATTCAGTGGAAGATGAAAAGTGAGATTCAACTTGAAGTAGTTCAGCATTCACAATATGAGGCTTATCAAAATGTTTATTTCCCTCAGTTTTTTCACCTATTAATTTCAAGTTAATATTAGATAAAATGATAGGTTTCCACATAGCTGGAATATGTTGTGCTTCATCAGCCCTATTTAAACCAGTAGGTCTCTTTAATATTTCAATTGACTCTCTCATGGTTCTTAAATCATATCTTTCCAAATTAGCAAGTATTTTTGTATTGTCAAAATCAGGTTTGTGACCAATTTCTAAAAAATGGGAAGTAAAAACTGATGTGCTAATTTTTTGATTAAAAGCATTTCTATGTTCCTTAATTCTGACATTTATTCGTCAATTAGACTGACCCACATAGCTTCTTGAGCACTGCAAACATGGAATTTTATAAATTCCTTGGTGTTCCAAAAAAATTTTTCTTTTAGGTTTTTATAAAAATCACCATTTTTTTTGCCAATAGAAAAGTAGTCTTTATATTAAAACAAGATAGTCTTCTACTGATTTTATCAGTAACCCCTTTAATGTAAGGTAAAATTACTCTATTAAAAGAGGAATTGTCACTTCTATCCTTTTTTACTTTTTAGTAATAATATGAAGCCTTATTTTTTTGTGTTTGTTTTTTTGGTTCACACAGCTGATCTTATTAGATTTGAAGTTTGTGATGTCTTAAAAAATATGAAACCACCAAAAAATAATTTATCTAAAAGAGAATTTATTGTACTTCAAAATTTAAAAAAAGATGATTTTATTGTTGTTATTCCAGCAGATAAAGGAAATTTGAAGGTTGCATTTAATTGTTTAGATTATAGTAATAAAATTGTAGATTTATTAAATGATGAAACTTATAAAAGATTATTAGAGATCCTGACATATTTAGAGAAAAATACAAAATGTCTAATCAAACGTTCTAGTATAGATGAAGATATGAAAATTAAAAGTTCTCCAAGAGAAGGTTCTTCATTATATCCTAAATTTTATGGTTTGCCTAAAATTTGTAAACCTGAGATACCATTACAACCTATTGTTTGTGCTATAGGTTCTTTCACACATGCTTTGGCTTGATATTTAGCCCAATGCTTACAACCATTGACAGACAGGATTCCATCAAGAATTAAAAATTCAAGTCATTTTATTTCTATAATTAAAAACTTAAAACTGACTGAAACTGATTTATTGGTTAGTTTTGATGTTTCTTCTATGTTTACTAATATTCCTGTTGAAGAAGCATTAAATATAATAGCACAATACAATGATTTACCTGAATTTTATTATTCCATTAGTGAATCATTGTCCTGAAAATATTTTTTTTGTTTATAATTCTCAAAACTTTAAACAAATTAAAGGACTTTCTATGGGATCTCCACTGTCATCTGTAATTGCTGATCTTTTTATGGATAATTTTGAAAGTCAAGTATTATGTGCAGCTACTAAAAAACCTTCTATTTGGCTTAGATATGTGGATGATACATTTGTCATATGGCCTCATGGCATTGATGCCTTAAATTCTTTTCTTGTTTTTATAAATAATTGGCATCCAAATATTAAATTTACTATGGAAGTGGAAAATAACAGATCACTTTCTTTTCTAGATGTTTTAATTGCAAGAAAATGTGATGAAACATTATCAATATCAGTTTACAGAAAATCCACCCATACAAACAGATATCTTGATTTTAATTCTCATCATCATCCTGCACAAATTTTTTCTGTAGCAAAAAATCTTTTGACTAGAGCTTATAATTTATCTGATAAAGAACATCTTACTCAAGAAATAGAACTTACAAAAAATATTCTACTTTCTAATAATTATAATAAAAACATCATATGTAAGGCTTTACATAACATTAATACTAAAAAGAAAAAAGAGGATAGAATTGACAATTCCTCTTTTAATAGAGTAATTTTACCTTACATTAAAGAGGTTACTGATAAAATCAGTAGAAGACTATCTTGTTTTAATATAAAGACTACTTTTTCTACTGGCAAAAAAATTGGTGATTTTTTTATATAAACCTAAAGACAGAATATTTTTGGAACACCAAGGAGTTTATGAAATTCCATGTTTGCAGTGCTCAAGAGGCTATGTGGGTCAGTCTAATAGATGAATAACTGTCAGAATTAAGGAACAAAGAAATGCTTTTAATCAAAAAATTAGCACATCAGTTTTTACCTTCCATTTTTTAGAAATTGGTCACAAACCTGATTTTGACAATACAAAAATACTTGCTAATTTGGAAAGATATGATTTAAGAACCATGAGAGAGTCAATTGAAATATTAAAGAGACCTAATGGTTTAAATAGGGCTGATGAAGCACAACATATTCCAGGTATGTGGAAACCTTTCATTTTATTTAATATTAACTTAAAATTAATAGGTGAAAAAACTGCAGGAAATAAACATTTTGATAAGCCTCATATTGTGAATGCTGAACTACTTCAAGTTGAATCTCATTTCTCATCTCACACTGAGTCATGTTATTGTTTGAGATCTAACGATTTTTCTTTCAAAAGTTAACCTTGATAATGGTGGTTGCTAGTCCATTGAAATATCAGATTGTAATGCAAAATAATACACGGTTAATTCCCAAAAATATTAATTTATTTACATCATACAACCATGAAAACATTATATATATATATATATATTATAACGATCTAGATGATGCAACTTAATGTAATCTGCACTACAAGGGTGCCATCTAGACATTTGAACCTAGAAAAATTTATAAAGTAGGCAGATATGTAAGTCAAAAAAAAATTTTTTTTATATCTTTTGATATCCAGTCATTAGCCCATTGTCATTAGCTCAGAGGAATAGCAGAGATTTATATTTATAATACATTCTTATCTAAGAATATATAAAAAGGAATAAAATAAGCCACTGCCAGTAATTATACACACAAACATTTATTTAAACAAAATTTAACATTATTATTTTGGTATGTTTACCTTAACATTTAACATTATTTTTAACTTTTATTTTTAGATTTTAATTTTTATACTATTATAAGTTCACACAGATGGATTTATAAAAGTTTGTTTTATAAATGTTGAGTATAGATCAGTTACATAGATTACACGGTCAAAAACATTTCAAAGTAAACATAAAAGATCAAAATACAAAATCATTGATACTGTCAATTGCATAGGGAATATAAGAAACCCACTGGTATTCATCATAAGATACCGCAGTGACACCAATAACTTAAAAGACATTCGAATAAATACATTTTAGATACTCACAGTAAGGTATCATTATTTACCGAATGTCTATATATTTTGATCAAATATGAAAACCAAAAACATAATTAACTGATAACGAATCCATGTAACTTCCATACCCACCTTAAATTTAATGCATTTTTATTTAAAGTGTCAAGTATGAATAGACTACATAGATTTGCATTTGAAAGAAAATATTCTATCCTTATTTAACCTTAGGCCAAAAGTTCGCAGTCAAAATAACGCCAATTCATCTGATATATTGATGCATTCAATGTAATATGAAATACGACAGCACAAAGGTTAAGAGAAGAAATTGCCTCTCGTCAGATAGGAATACTATATCTATCTGACAAGAAGAGCAATAAAAAAAACTCCATAGAAAAGGAACAGCATTCTACATCTTATAATCCCTTCCATAGGCAAAACGGAAGTGTGCAGCATATAAAGTGATTCTGCCCATAGCGAATCTCGAATTACATCTACTAACTACATCAATATATTCAATTCATTGACCCATATTCAACCAAGAAACAAATAACCTAAGATTACCCTCCCCTAATATAACTTTACAAATCTATATAGCTATTCATGCCCGACTAAAGTTTAACATTTATATAATTTAATTTATCGCAAAACAAAAATAATAAATAAAACTTAAAGAACAAAAAAAAAATGGAAATGATTTTACAAAAAAGAAATACATCAAATAAAATTATAACTAATTAATAAATAACGTTGGTCAGATAGGATTCTATTTCTTATAGATTAAGTACTGAGAAAGTTTATATTTTAAAGTTCTTAGTGTTTCAAAATGTTTTCAAAGTTTTTACGATTTTTAAAACGTTCCTCTTTATCCATTGCGTGCTGTTTGGAATCCACATTAAATCCCCCGATGATCCTGTTGTCCTCAGTACAAGAAAAGCGATGTTTCATCTCCTTTTTTTATAACAACTGAAGGGATTAAAGAGTGCATCTTTTCAATCCCTTCTCCTTCAACTCTGCACTAACATATATAGTCACATCTCCTCAAAATCCATTATTCCCATACTTTTTATAGTAGCCTTTCAGATCCAGTAGACATTACGTCACGACGATGTGATGGGCCTTTTGCTGTGGTCTGATTCCATTGTTTTTCATTCATTGGTTATTAGTTTCTATAGTTTTCCTATCTGATCGATGCTTATACATTGAAATCCCCAAGGCTAGTTTACATTTGACTAATTAAATTAATCATTTCCATTTTTTCAATAACATTAATTAATTTGTTTTGTACAAACTTATTAGTTTTAAAATACTTTTTTTTAAATAAAGTTTTATTTTAATAATTTTTTTCATCCATGCGATTATATAGATACGAGTTTAGTATAGAATTTTAATTTTCAATTTTTAATTCTTAAAAAAAAAAAAGTTTTATTTGCAAACTTTTATTTTTTTCATGTTTACTAATAAAAAAACAATGTAACAACGTCTGTGCCCATTACAATATATATATATAATAAAAGCAGTTTTCTTTTACTATAGGACTGTCTACTGTAAGCTTGAGTAATTACTGGCCAATTAAATTCCATGTCCATATTTGTTTGTGACTTTTGCTTTTTTATCAGTAAGAGCTTCGAATTCAAAGCAAAAAAACAATGCAGTTAGTCATCTGAAAAATAATTTAACTGTTTTAACTATCAATCTAATAACCTGGAAATCCAAAACATTTAAGGTTTTTAATCAAAGTATACTCGATTTATATTGTTATGTGGACTTTACCTCAAATTAATAATTATTCATTTAATTTATCTCACTTGTATTCTAATTAAAGTTACTTTTTTTCTGAAAATATATAACAGTGCACATATACATCTTGTATTCTAATTAAAGTTAACTTTTTCTGAAAATATATAAAGTAAACATGTACATCAATTATAAAATCTAAAATTTTAGATAATGGGTTTAAAACGAAAATAAATAAAAAGTTAAGAAGGTGAAATTTATTATCATTTAATAAAGTACTTTAGTAAACATAAGGTCTTTATCAAAAGATGTCTAAAATGTAATAATTTGTAAATAATAAAAATGATTATTAGTTATTAAAAGATATACTGAAAATTGGTTGTTGTGAATAGTTTACGTGTTAAAAAATATCATAAACAAAGTAATTTGTAAAATATAAATATTAAAGTTTGAATCTGTGATGTTCAAATTACAGGAATATAAAATATTACATAAACATATGTAATATACTCGATGTATACCTTTGTTCCTATAAGTTTTAAAGACATGCAATCCTGCTAAGAATTTCTCGACTAATTGTTTTAAAATATAACCTGAGATTTTAAAACAAATTTGAAGTGGATAAAATTTTCACTAATGGATTTTACATTACTTTTAGTTTTAATTTTCAGAATGTAATATAAACACCAATAACAAAATATATCTATTAAATTGAAATATCTACCAAATATATAACTTTTTTATTTATCAAAGATGAGAACAAGGAATACTGAGATTAAAAAAAAATAAGATGGAAAATATTTTTTTATAAAGAAGGTCCAAAAATAATCCAAGTAAAATACATAAAAGAAAAAAGTTGAATCAAAAAAGATTGTAGAAAAAAAATATAATCAAAAAGTATTTTAATAGTTATGTAAAAGATGATGTGGACAATGTGAATATTTTCTAATTAGTAGATTTTGATTAATAGAAAAAGAAAAAAAACTTGATACAAGGCTTAAAATTTAATTAGCATTTGACTTTATTTTAACTGTAACCCTAACTCAACATATTATTTTTGTCTTTTATAAATGATAAAAGATAAATATAAAAGATATATATTAAGTGATCTGAAACAGGTTTCATGATTAATCAAAACAAGTATTGTTATTAAACCTAGATTTTCAATTACCAGTATATATTTTACGTTGGTTAATTTTACATGAATCTACCCTAAAATGAAGGTTATCATTAAAATACAAATATTTTTCAAAATGTTCATACTGTAAGTAATAATATAAATTTTTAACAATAGATACAAAAATTATAAAACACATATTATTCTGTAAAAAATTAGTAAAATTATTTTAGGATAAAGAAATTTTTTGTTTATCAATTTTATTTATTTATTGTTAAAGCCTTTTTGAATTTATTTATCATTTGCATTAATGGTTTCTTTGTGAAGTGTAATTTTAAATGTTAGAACAATAGCAAACTTGTCATACAGTACTGCCATCCAATGCAATCCTTAGTAATAAACGGATGCAAGAAGGTTTTTGCTGTGTGTGGCAATATGTATAGTGGGTTTTGTCTGTTTTAACAACAGTTATAAGTAAGCCATAAAAATGGTGATCATGTGATGTTTATTGGCTTAAAACACCTGGTGGGCTAGTAATGGCTATGGTTGTTGAAGAACCAAGGACACCAAGGTGTATAGGTACTGAACTGACTTCAGAGCAATATGACTATATAAGCTGATGGGCTTGCATTGAAAATATTGTGTTTTCAGTTTAAGACTCCTAGTTTGTAGGAAAGTGGAGATAAAAGGTGGCTGCTGGAGGGTTGCATTGGATCCTAAGATCTAGGTGCAATGCTCTCAGATCCAAGGCTCCTCACTGACAAAGTCCACAAGTCAGAAACTAGTCTGGGGATATTGGATGAGTAGGCACTAGATAAGGCGTATGTTTAAAATCTCTATCTAATATCTACTCATTCAAATATTCCCCTAATAGTTTGCACTTTTTGGTTTTTATAAGTGATGAGTCTTGAATCTGACAGCATTGCACTTACATATTAGGTTCTAATGCAATCCTATTTAAGACATTATAATAAAATTATGTGTCCAAGAAGAAAACACATCAATGATTTCAATCCAAGCTAATTCACTTAAATAGTTATATAGACATGAACCCAGTTTAGTATCTATACATTTTGATGTCTTTGGTTTTTTTTAACATTCACAGTCATCATTATCCTACGTGAATGATTGTAATCACTAAAACATCACAATTACCATTTCCTATGCTTACACAAGCTATTAAAATGGTAGCAAACTCTCCATTCTGTACACCAACCAGAGCAACTCTTCTTGTGTCCATTAATTATTAAGGCTTACACTGAATGGCATTACTGTGTAAATATTTTTCTTCTGGTTTAGCAGCTTGTATAAGTATGGGAAATTGTTATCATAGAAGATTCTAATAATTTTAGAAGTTATTTTGCACAATGGAAATATAGTTTTAATTTTTGACAGGATGAAGATAAGTATTAAAAAAACCATTGTACAAATAATTCATTTACAAATAATAAAATAAATTAATAACTTAAAAAACACTTGAACTATTTTTATTATAAAGACTGTGAGTAAAAAAAAATGGAGTTCCTAATAAATGATTTTCTGTTAAATTTGGAAATTTTATTCAAATTAAACCTAAAAAAATCATAAATTATTTAATAGTTAATTTTAAATATGAGATTTTATATTTTAGTCAGGTGTAATTGGCTGTAAATGGTAATAGTTCCTAATAAGATATAAATTCATATAAACATGTATAAAACTTAATTAAGTTTGTTGATAAATTTTAGTATTTCAAAACAGTGACAGTTTAATTTTTAAAATATCAGTCAAAATTTCTTTACAAATAGAATAAAAAAAAAAACAAATATTAAATATAAAAACCTAAAACATGTGATTGAAAAACAAGCAGTACAGATATATATTTTAAACCACTGAGCACTACATGATCATTATTACTCTGGCTTACACTGAGTGGCACTAGAGTTTTGCCTGTTTAGATATATATTTTGTATAAAATAAATACTGAATCAAATAACAGTTCAGCAGTTATCAAAAAGTTTATTAGCTGATTGATTTTTTTTTTCTGAACAAAATAAAACTTCATAAAAATTAAAACTTAAATAACTATTTATTAAATTGTTTATTAAAATATTGAAAAATGTAGTTAATGACAAGTAAATGAAGAGACACGCTGCAAAGATTATCTTTAAAAACAATATGGTGGTGATTTTTAAAATTAATATTAATTAACTAAATATGTGACCTATTAGTAATCACTACCAAGATAATTACAACTCATCTGCAGCAAACTTTGGAGTTTAACCAACTAAAAAAACAAGCTGGATTTAAAAGTTGTTTTAGTACAAGTATTCAGAGAAGTTATTGGAAGGACCAATAAATATGAGTTGCCATTATGCTTTGGATTTGTAAATTATGCAAAGGCATTTAATTCTATAAACATTTTGTCAATGATTAAAGCATTGAATCATCAAGGGATAGACCAAATATATTGTCATATTCTGAAGAATATTTATAAAAAATAGCAACAATTAGATTACATAATGATACTATAAATATTAACATTGAGAAAAATGTACAACAGGATGATTCCATATCTTCAAAACTTTGACAGCAATTCCACAATAAATATTTTTGACTATTAAAATGTAAAGCTAAGGGAATAAATGTAAATGGATATTATTTAAGTTATGTACATTTTGAAGATCTAATTGTTTTTGCAAATAATGCTTTAGAACTTAATGAAATGTTGCAAGAGTTATCAGATATAAATAAGAAAATAAATAAATGCTAAAAAAGCTGTAGTAATGTTCATTGGATTTTCTAAAAACAAAAATAAAAATAAAGATTAATAATAATGAGTTAGAAAAGATATCAATTACAAATATCTTGATTAGTTTATTATTACAGATGGAACATAATAGATGAAATTCATCTTAGATCTAAACTTGTTTGGAGTGTTTTTGATAGAAATAATTTACTATTAAACAAAATATGCCTATGTGTTTGAAAAGAATGTTTTTAATAAATGTATGTTAGCAGTTCTAACTTATGTATAAGACTTGGACACTTAACAGAAGATGAATGCAGAAACTTCAGAACACTCAATGAAGTATAGAGATGTATTTTATGAACAAGAAGATATTGAAAATGAAATATATGAGTGCAGATCAAACAGGTGTTAGTGCTAAAAGAGATTATAATAAATGAAAGGTTGAAATCAAATTGGATTCCAAGTGATTGTAAAAGACCTAAAAAAAGAACACATGTTATGTGGAAGGATAAAAGAAGAAAGTATGCTGGGAAGATACAGAAAAGAAAGGCTAGAAATAAGAGAAGGTGTATTAAACTTTGAGATACCTTTATTCTGTGGTAGATTAATAAGGGTTAAAATGATGGTGGTGATGATAATGACTTCTTATTTAAGAATTTTTGTGGAGTTCAAGCACTGTAAATGAATTTTGAGTCACAATTAATAAATCTTGAACTGCACTAAACTAAATAATAGATCAAAATAAATAATTTGTTACATGAGAGGCAAAGGGAAGTTTGAGCATCGGCACTAATATTGTTGAGATGCAATTCATGACTTTCAAATGCTAGAATCTATCAATAAAGCATTATAAAACACTGAAAAGCTATAGCTGCAGCTGAATTTTGTGCAATTTATTATTTTTTTAAATGACAGTTTGTCATAAATTCAAGTTATTTTAAAAAAAACCAATAAAAGTGGAATATTTTTACTAATATTATAGAACGTTATAAATAGAATATTGTTTTCTTTAAAAGTAAATATGTAAATCGTTATTTCTTATGAAATATTATACAAAACATTTATTACAATACCGGTATATACATTTATAATTGTTTTGTAGTTTTTTGTTAGATTGAGGATGATTAAAAATAGCAAATTATATACATTAGAATTTTTTAAAAAATAGAGTTTTTAAGTGTTGGATTAAGGTTTAATGTGAAAATTAATTCAACATTTAAAACAAAAAAATAAATGTTTCCAAATAGCTTTTTAGGTTTTAAAATTGAGAAAAAATATTAATTCAAAATTTACTCAAAAATGAAAGAAAATCATTTAAATTAAGTGATGATACTATTAAAGATTTCTTTAGAAAAAAATATTTAGAAGAAAAATACTTAAAGAAGTTAATGTATCATGATGCTTCATATTTACAAAAGAAATAAAAACTTTTCATTTCTGAAAAGAGCTTCAATATTATTGTGAAATTAGAGTTTTAACACCATTACTTTATATTGATATGACAAGGCAGAGTCAGATTAAGTGTTAAGCATACTAAGAAGCCCCATATAATCCCAGAATACTAAGAAGCCCCAAGGTCTTAAAATCTCTTTTCATTAGGATTTGAGGAAAATTATGTTTATTTTGTATACAGTCAACCCTTCTATAATGTGCTATTATTTAAGCTTTTGAAGAAAATTTATTTAAGTTTTGGTGGGATTATAACTTTCAACTGGACATCAGAGGGTGAAACTAGTATAGAATAAATAGACCCAAATTAACTAAATATATATTTTTTAATTAAACAGATAAATTGACCCCTCCCACAAGAATAATTTGATTTAAGTTTAAATGCACTGCTTTTGAAAAAATATAAATAAATTTTGCTGTTTTACTGAAGCTGATTTATCTCCAGTGAAATGGTATGTTCCTGACTTCATTTATGTTTCACCTATTTTTCCCCATAATTCTACCTATTCTGGATTTAAACCCTCTATGAGTACATGTATATAAGCATCAATACAGTTATATATGTATCATCACACATATGTAAATAAACAGATGTACTATCATAATATATATATTGTGCCATTACTTTTCATATCTAAAAGTTTGTAGGCTAAGACTCAAAAATTTTAATTACAGCTGGAATCGTATCATACGAGGGCGCCACTAGGAAAAGAACCTATTATGTTGAGAACATGTGCAAGGGTGGGTAAAGAAATGGGGATTAAATTTAGTGAAGAAAAATCAAATATAATGATGATTAATACTGAGGAAAGAGAAGATGTAGAATTTTTTTTTGGGGGGGTATAAAGTTAAGTGTGGTGGATAGATATAGGTATTTGGGAATTATCTTATGTAATCAGAAAAATTGCTTGGATGAATGGGAGAAAAAATTGGTAAATGAAGCAAAGAAAAGAAAGGATTTGGTAAAGGAACTAACAGCATTTTCATATAATAAATATGATGTAGCTAGAATTGTATGGAAGAGAGTTGCAGTAGCAGGGTTAACATATGGTAATGATGCATTATGTGTTAGTAAAAGGGTTTTAGATTATTTAGAGAAAGTACAAAGGGAGTAGGAAGACATCCTTTAGATGCAGAGATGTGGCTAGCAAAGGAGGCAATTCATGGAGAAATGGGATGGTCAAGTTTTTATATGAGAGATGCAAAAAAGTAAAATGAAAATGTTTGGTATGTTGCAGTTTATGGATAGTAAAAGAATAGCCAAAATAGTGTTTCATTGGGTTATGAGTAAAGGGCAGGTAACAAGATGGGTGAGAACGGTATTGCGGTATGCAAAAGATTTGGATAAAGAATTTATATCGGTATACTTGTATAAAAGATGGGATGATTGTGTTAGGAGGATTGTTGAGTGTTATAGTGATAAGGAATGGATAAAAGAATAGAAGCATTAATAAAAAATAGGGAGTTGGGGAGATGGAGAACTGGTATGGAGGGTAAAAAGAGTTTAAGTATATATAGAAGTAAATGAAATATTGGAAGCGAGTTAATTTATGATAATAGTAAGGAAAGTAGTTTATTGTTTAAGGCTCGAATGGGATCTTTAGCAACAAGAAAATATACATGTAAATGGACAACTATGGGTGATTTAGTGTGCAAATTGTGTAAGGAAGGTATAGAAAATATTAGGCATCTGTTGATTGAATGTAAATGCTTGAAAGCAGAAAGGGTACAGATAATGAAGTTATGGAAGAATAGGTATGAACAAAGTGACTATACAGAAAATGAATTATTAGTTTTATGCTGGGTTTGTGAAAAAGATGAGGGGGATTTAGATTTAAAGGCCATAGAGTTGACAAAGATTATGCTGTGGAAATGGGATGGGGCAGAATATGGGAAGACTTAGAATGGGGAATGGAAAATAAAGTGACTAACAGGTTTATCTGGGCGTAGTTGCTGAGATATTCTTGACTTCGTTTAAGGAGAAGCCAAATAGATCACATCACATCACAGCCACAAAATTAGAAGAATACTTATGACAGATTCAGCTAACCTCCCCTTTGTAATCCCATTTTTAATATGCATGTATACGTGATGATCATATGTTTTATTATCACATACAAGCGCTAAAGGAACAACCCAGTACAATTAAATATGTTTCAAATAATAATATGCTTTATTATAATTTGTACTTTTCTTTTATTCAAGGCTATTGATAGAACAAATCATTAATAATTTCCCCTCTACCTTCCTCTTTAACTTAACATGAATAACATTATCTTTCTTTTTTTATATATATATAAAATAAAAAAAGAAACAAAGGTGGAGAGTAATATGTATTTTTCATTCTTGAAGGAACATGCACTTTTACTTATATATATAAGCACCCCAGATTGGTCCAAATCTTGACCAGTACAGAGGCTAAGTGGCTTACTATTAGGAGCAAGTTATTACACTAAACCACTACCCTCTCTTTCAATATTTACGCAATCCTTAAACTTTTTATTTATGCTGATCTTAAATCATTTTTACATTCTATTTCGATAACAATTTCTGGGATTTATTCATGGAATTATTATTATTTTTAATCTCCTCCTATAGTCTTGAATTTCATCAAAAGTTATTTCAAAACCCTCCGTAAAGAAAAAAAAAACCCCACAAATATAAATAAATTACATATTTTAAATAAAACTAATTGGGCAATGCAAACATAAGCATTATATATATATATATAGCAAAAAACCCTTTCTATTGTTGCAACTAATAGTTCATGGCTGATTAAATACAATCTGAATTAGATATGTTTTTAAGTTCAGCAATCTATAGTTCAATCAAAAAACAAAGTTTATATTAGCCTGATCGATCAGTGTCCATACGCGTTCCTTGGGAGCCTTTGGGAGTTGATTCACAGTAATGAATTTTGTCCTCCAGCTAGCTTCACTTTATCTTAGATGGCCTTGTCCCATAAAGTGGTTTCCTGGTGTGATGAAATTCTAGGAATCGGCCAGTGTCCCAGCTGGGGATGGATTTTAGTTGTTTAGCCTTCTAACATTTTATTTTCATTCTATAATAGTTCTTTTCTTTTATTAAAAAAAAGCTAATAATCCCTTTACAATAGGTTTGGCTCTGTATTTATAGTCCTTTTTCCATTGTCCTTTTATCTGATCATGTTCCCAGCCAGTGATTGCATTTCTTTAATTTTTTTTTTTAGTTTGTAACACCTTCCAACTAGAAGCCATGACAATAGAATTAATTACAATTCTTTCCCCCCTCCCCTCCCTTCAGATTAGAAAATTTAATTAACATTGTTTTTCAAAAACAAAAAAATATTTTATTATTATTATTTTTTAAAATCACTTTCGATGTAATCTCTCAATCCAATTAAAAACACCACTAATTTACCATTTTACCTTTTCTTTTCTTTCTATTTTTTTTTTTTTAAATCCCAATAAAAAAAAAAAAAAAAACCAAAAACCTACTATAAAAAAAACTAATAAATAATACCAAAAAAACTTTCTATATACACAGCATTTATTTCTTATTTTATACCTAGTATATATATATATATATATGTGTGTGTGTAGATACACAATTTACATACACAGAAAATATAACATGAGCCACTCAAAATTATCGGCTCAATATATATATTACAAAATGTATATTTTATTTAAATCAAACCTTTTAATTAGATTTTATTTTGTTAAATGAGTCAATTTGTTATTTTATATTAAAATTCACATGTATATGTGTGACATTCACATATCACCATGTTACATATATAACAAAATGTCATTTAAAAGTTTCTAACAATTTTTAATTTTAAATTAAAATAGTTATAAACAAAAAGCATGCCACCACACATCTGTTTCAATATAGTGTGTGAGCAAAGTTTGAAATCTTATTTTTGCAATAATACTTTTCTAAAATGTATTTTATAGTAAACATAATCCACTGAGTTGGAATTATTACCAATCTTTGGGAAATTGAGATGGCCAAAGTTAAATTAAAAATATCAGGTTTAAAATTTAAACAAAGTTTAAATCAATTTTGTAAATTAAAACATCTTAACAACATTATCACTAAAAGCTTTTAAACTATTTTACAAAAAAAAAAGTTTTTTTTCTTTACAGCAAAAAAATAAAGAGATATCAAACTGGGACAGAGAAGTAAAAAAAGTGAAAAAAAGCCTGGAAATTGCTGAAAGTCAAAGAAATTCATTGCATAAATTTGTTAAAGTTAATACAGAGTTGCAATCGAGATCTATGTAAGATAATTCTGAATTGCTTATGCTTGAAACTTTTTCTAAAGAAGAGAAAAAAGAAGAACAAGTTGAGAATCAGGAGGTTGAAATTTCTATTGAAAAAAAGGATTGCAAAAATGCAGAAGATAGAGATAGTCCAGAAAAACACTTCAATATGAACATCAAAGTAATGAATGATATAGCTTTATGGCCAACAATATTAACAGATTCTATTATTGATCATATTCTTAACAACAAATCAAAAAATATCAGAAATAAAGAGAATTTAAAATCAATGTATAAAGACAGAGATGAAGTGTATTACAGAGGACTCTCTTACTCTTATGACCATTTTTATACAGAAATAAATAAAATGGAATTATGAAAAAAAGAAATTGGCTGTTATTTTCAGAAACAAGCAAAAGTGTTTATTGCTATTCTTGAAAACTCTTTTCAACAATAAAGTCTAAATTAATAACTGGTTTACAAAATTGGAAAACAATAACTATTATTTTATTGGACTACAAAGTTTCAAAAGAACACATGTCAGCCATATGTACTACGTATGAAAGATTAACAAAATTCAATAGAATTGATATTCAACTATTACAGAAAAAGAAAAAAAAAAGAATGTTACTGGAGAGAAGTGTTGAAAAGAATTGTATCAACAATAAAATTGTTGATTCACTTAGGATTAGAATTTAGGGGTCATGATGAAAGCAAATATTCTGATAGGAAAGGAAATAATTTAACCTAATTGGAATACCTAAGTGAATGTGATGAGTTTTTAAAGTTATATCTGTAAACTATCTATCTCATATTATTTGTGAAAAATTTGTAGGTCTTATTGAAAATTAAGCAAAAGCAGAAATATCTGAAGAAATCAAATCTGTGACTTATTACAGTATAATTGTTGATTCCACTTCTGATGTTTCACATAACTTTTGTGATAGGATATGTTTCATCCTGCAGTAATATGATGGAAAGATTTGTGGAATTCATTACCATAGATAAACACATGTCTTCACATTTGGAACAAGAAGTTTTGCAAACTTTAATAAAATTAGGAGTGATTATTAAAAACTGCTGAGGACAATCATTTGATAATTCTTCTAATATGTCAGGAAAATATTCTGATTTACAAGCACATATTAAAAGAACATAGCCCAAGTGTGATTTTTATTCTGTGTGCTGATCATTAAAATTTGCTGCAGAAAGTTGTAGCGCTACAAATGAGTACTTTATGTTTGTGCAAAATTTATTCACATTTTTTCCTGCATCAGCCTGTTGCTGGAAAATTTTAACAAGAAATCTAGAAATGTGTAAACATTCTGTTACAGAAAATCAGTTTCTAATACAAGATGATCAGCAAGAGCAGATGTTGTATAAGCTATAAAAATTAGTTTCATCCATATAAATAAGGATTTAACTCAAATTTGTAATTCAAAAAGGATTTAACTGAAATTTGTAATTCAGAAAAAAAAAGTTATCATAGTGGAAACAACTTCACTTCTGAAGAAAATGGACAAATATGAACCCCCCCCCCCAATGATAGTGATTTGGAATACTATTTTACAAAGAATAAATGCTACTAGCAAATCACTGGAGTGCAAACTATTGAAAGGATCTATCCTACTGAAGTCATTAGAAAATTTTATCAATAATTTCAGAGAAGAATTTGAAAAAGTTGAAAAAGAGGCAAGTGAAAGAAATATCAGGCGTATCATTTAATGGGGAAGATGGACAAACTTGC
This sequence comes from Epiperipatus broadwayi, assembly GCA_028023455.1. Classification (NCBI taxonomy): domain Eukaryota; kingdom Metazoa; phylum Onychophora; class Udeonychophora; order Euonychophora; family Peripatidae; genus Epiperipatus; species Epiperipatus broadwayi. The sequence continues at coordinate 16,121,634 of JAQFVV010006209.1, forward strand.
AGACAACAAAAGATAAAAATGTTTTTTGATGAAAACAAAAAAGTGCAACATGAGTTTACAATAAGAGAAAATTTCATAGTCAATTCATTTTATATCATGTGATAACACCAAGGCAGAACAATCTCCAAGAACTTAGATGTATGAAGTCATTGTAGAGCCTTTTTGATTGGAATTTATCAATAGAATAAAAAAGAACATGATAAAAAAGTTTAAGGATATTTACAAAAATGACATTGATGTTTGTAATTTTGAAGATAAATTTGCCATTTTTTAATATTTCTAAAAAAATGAGGAAACCATAAAAATCATACCAGGCATCTATTGAGGTGTCAAAGAAATGTCTTGCCCATTTACTAATCTTTTGTTTTAAAGCATGCAAAAAATTATTTAAGGAGTACTATGGGAGATGAAAGATTAAATAATATGGCCATTCTATATATATATATATAGCAGGGAATTTTAAGCCAAATTGACACTACAAAAATAATTGACGAATTTGCACGAAATAAAGCAAGATGGAAATTCATGTAAAAATTATATTTAATTTTCTTTTTGTTAATAACTTATTAAGAGTTTTCTTGAATTTTTTTTTTCTAACTTAAGTTTGAGGGCCTCGAAATTTTTACCGCTTTTGGGCCCTCACTTGGCTTGATCCGCCTCGGTGACAAGGCATTTCAAGAATAAAACATACTAAATTGGACTTTACAGCAACTCCAACAACATACATTCTACTTTCACTGAACTATCTGTGCTATTAAATTTTCTTATGGGACACGAGTTTTACTAAGTTTAGTTATATAGCTCCTTAGACTCCAGTGCAGACTAAAACGGAGAACATAAAAAATTTGTAAGTCATATATATAAATAGAGAAAAAAACATGTAAATATTTTATATTATTTGATGTTGCTTTTTACACGTGTATCTGTTGCTTTAGTAATTAACTATCTCCAGTGATTAATTATTATCTTTTTCATTGAGTTACAAAAGTTTAAATACAATGTTTAAATGATTTGTTCCACATGACCTTTAAACTATTTATTCTCTCAATTTATTTTTTTGCCTTTGAAAAAAAAAGTGTTCATTTTCTCAGACAAAAACCCTTGTCTCAAAAATATCAATAAGCTATTTTTATTTAAATTTAGTTAGATTTTTATAAAACTAGTCTTTTTTTTTCCCAATCTCTAGATACAATGTTAATAAATTATGTTCCAAATAGAGTGATATACAATAATTATTATGCAAATCTGAGTTCAAACCCCCTATATATTACATATATCAGTACAGGTATGAAAAAGCCTATCCTGTAGAAAAAAAATCATATTTCAAAATAAAGTGCTGAAAAGATCTGCCCATCCCTCATATATGTATGTAAATGGATTATGCTTTGTACATGAGGGGTCAGATTGATTGTGGGTAACATGGATAGGATGAGAAAGTTGACACTAAGGTGGGCTTTGAGCATTCCATCTTCCAGATTTGCAATGGAATGGACGGCTGAAAAATTGTGGGGTGGAGTCGTTTGAAGCCTGTTCATTGAGGTATGAAGATTGGCTATCTTAATATAAGCTGAGCTTTGATTGTATATATGTGTGGAAATGATAATATGGATCAACTGATAATTGCTGGTTTAGAACGAAATATATTGGTGATTATTTATCTTTCAACATGTGTGTGATCAAGTGTATCAGCAGTATGAATTATCATAGATGGTTGAGGGTCATGTAAAAGTCTGAGTTCAAACCCTTTTTATATTACATATATCAGTGCAGATATGAAAAAGCCTGTACTGTAGAAAAAAATTATATTTCAAAATAATTTTTATGATATAATAATAACTAGGTAAGTTAGTCACTCAATAGTTAGGTTATGTGACGTACGAGCCAATAGAAGTGACAAGTTGACCTCTATCCATAAACTTCTAAAGCATGGGATAGTAAATAAAATGGCAAACAAAATTATAATTATCAACGATTACAATTTGTAACAAGCGCTCAAGGACACAATACAAAGTAAAAAGCATATCCTGGATCAAAATAAGAAAAAAAAATTAATAGTATTATTTGTTAAAAAAAAATATTATTTCAAAATATAACAAGGACGTGATAGGTCATAATTAAAAAGTAACGAGAACTGTCAATGTTAAATAGAATAGAAAAAAATATATGCTTAGCTATTTTCCAATTAATACAACATTAAAATGTAAAATAAATTCGTTAATTTTTTTTTTTTTTTTGATGTTTTGTTTTAAAACGTGATATAATAATCCATGTTCTTCAGATCTACTTTACCAATCATCCATAGGGCAGAATTGAATTGTAAGTGTTAATATATATATATGTATTAGACTGGTGTTTTACCAAATTTTGTTCTTATTTGTTATAGTTGTTTTTATTTATCTATGACGAGCAAAGTTAGTTTAAGATGGCTGAATCTTTGTTTAGTCACTGGTTCACAATTATAAATAAATGGTATTATAGTTGTAATGGATTATTATATAGGCAAAACTCACTATATATATATATATATATTGCAAAACTCACTATATATATATATATATATTGCCACACACAGCAAGCTAGAGTAATCAATGGATGCCAGAAGGCTTGTGCATAAAATCCCCATCTAGTGCCTACTCATCCAATATCCCCTGACTAGTTTATGGTTTATGACCTTCATCAGTGAGGAGCCTTGGATCTGAGAGCACTGCACCTAGATTTTAGGATCTAATGCTATCCTCCAGCAACCACCTTTTATCTACATTTAACTACAAAACTATGAGTTTTAAACTCTATACACCTTAATGTTTTCAATCCAAGCTCATTAGCTTATATTGTCATATGGGTCTGAACCCATTTCTTTAATAACCATAGCCACCACTATCCTATTAGGCACCAAAATGTATGGGTACTGAACTGGGTTCAGATCCATATGACTATATAAGCTAATGGGCTTGAATTGAAAACATTAAGGTGTTTACAGTTTAAGACTCATAGTTTTATAGTTAAATGGAGATAAAATGTGGTTGCTGGAGGGTTGCATTAGATCCTAAGATCTAGGTGCAGTGCTCTCAGATCCAAGGCTCCTCACTGACGAAGGCCATAAGCCAGAAACTAGTCTGGGGATATTGGATGAGTAAGCACTAAATGGGGATTTTATGCACAAGACTTCTGGCATCCATTGATTACTGTAGCTTGCTGTGTGTGGCAATATATATAGTGAGTTTTGCCTGTTTTAACAACAGTTATACACAAGCATAAGAGGTGGTGGTCATGTGAGTATACATACAATTTATGATTTCTGTAGAGATAAAAACATGAGACAACTGGAGCTTGTACTACATTTGTAGAAAAATGATATAGTTAGTATGTTTGAGATTTATTAAATTTCTCATTTACATTTAAAGTAAATAAGCAAAAATTTCAAACCTAAAAAAATATTAATTATTAAGATTATTGTGTTTAAGTATTTTTTAAAAATATTACATATTTAAAATAAATTATATATATATATATATATATCACAAATTTACTTAATCACTTAAAGAAGGATAGTGATTTCAGACCAAATGTTAACATATGGGAGAATGATACAATAAATGAAATAAGGATAAATAGATTATAAAAGAAATGAGTGAGAGTAAAACCTTGTATCAATAATATCATATAAAAATAAATGGCTAACTAAAGTTTGAAATTGGTACACTAATGTGTGAGGTTTTAAATAGGATCCCAAGAGAGTATAGAAAATCTAAGGGAAAAAAAACTATAGGTAAAAAGATGGGTAAGAAAGTTTTCTAGAGGATGTGAAGAAAATAAATTATATATTGAAAGCAGTATATTAAGTTAATAAACTTTTTATCTAAAATGGATAGTAAATAAATGAAAATGAGAGATTGATGTGTATATATAATGTAATGGTCTAATGATCAGAAATAAGTTGTAGTCTATTTTTCCTTTCATAAATAGTGCAATTAGATTTATTTTGTTATTACAATATAGAAATAATATACATATGGTAGGGTACCACAGCAGTATAATTCTGACCAATAATTCATAGTATGTAAATATACATAATCACTCAAAGTATAACTCCATATCTTAATCAACATATAAATATTATCAAAATAATGTTACAGTCGCTTAAAGTTGGATATTTAAAACTTCGGTTTGTATTAATAGAAGATAAAAAAACTGTAATGGGCATCAGAATATTTAATCAAGAAGTACCACATGATTTTAAGAATGATACATATAAAATGAGTTTAATCTATTAATCTATTAGTAAAAAATGTTTAGTAATGAATAAAATCTAATATGCCATAGATAATTAGAAAGATATTCTGATGTAAATTTCTCTCATTAATTAAATGTAATATATTTTTATATATATTATGTGAAGTTAATAATGATAATAACAATAATAATAATAACAAACAATAATAATAATAATGTTCTGCAGTCAACCCTTAAATACTAAGCATCTAGAATAATTGCCTCCACTTTGAAATCCCAATGCACCCTATAAACCAATGTTGACAAGTTATAATAAATATCTGTATGAAATATTATTCAAGAGTAATTAGTGCACATATTTTTTCTTTTAATAATTAATTTATCTTCTAATTCACTATTTTGTCATTAATTATTCTAATCAGCAAAAACCTTAGGATGATGGCTTCTACACAGGCATGTGACTTAAAAGCTGTTGGCAATTTTACAGAGTCTCAACTGCAAGGTTCAAAGTCCCCAAAAATTATTAAAAAATTATCACTAATCAGCAGCAAAATTCCAATCGTAAAAGAAATGATTTTTCAACTGCCTCTAAAATTAGAATAAATCAGCAGCAAAACATAAAGAGCAAAAATAATAATTTTTCAACTTCTTCCAAAGTCCAAAACTATGCCAGAAATGATCAAAAATCAGCTGCAGAATGCAAATTATAAGAACATTACTTTTTTAAATATCTCCAAAGTTAGATAAATCAGAAGCAGAATGCAAAGATTAATATTAATGATTTTTTCAACTCTCTTCAAACTCAACCTGCACTTTAGAAGAACAAGTGCAAATGATATTAAAAGCCTGGATCTCCTCAGAATCCTTCCCCCTCCTATTTAACCTTAACATGGTAAATGTTTGATATGACTTGGGATGAGATTAACAGCACTTTATCCAGGAGACTTTTTATTATTCACAATATTTTTCTCCTCCTCTATTAATTGTTATATCAGCCACAGAAAGAAACTCATCATTAATCTGTTTCCCATGCCAGATTTCATATGAAGAAAACAGCCAGAATGGGATTCCATAGAAAAAATATCTGAACATCAAATCCCAGGTATCTGGCAATTCAATTTTTTGAATTTGCACAGAGACAGTGGTTTTAAATCCAGGTTAAGATTTTTGGTAAAATCACCCTCATAGTTGTTGATGTGAGACATTATAGCTAAATCACAGGAGTGCTTAAAACACCTAAATAACTTTCAAAAAATGATACAGCCATTTGGCAAGATAACTTTGTCTAAATCAATCTATTTAAAAACAGCCTTGTACTAATAGCAACTAATGATTTCCAGTTTAAACTTCAGTGTCACCAAAACATTGAACCCAACAATAAACCTACAGGTATTTGACCAAAATATTACTTGTGTCTTCACATCCAGGGCCTAAGGCCACAATGTTATGCCTGTGTCAAGCATAGTCACCTTGCCATTCAATGCATAGAGCCAAAGAAATTAATGACAGAACCAGATAGTGATCAGGCAAAGCAGCAGGGCATCCAAGTCCATCATGAAGTCAACAACAACACTAACAACAGTTCTAAGATGTCACAGAACATTCATCAATCCAAAAGCCCCCTTATTGACTGAATCGACTCAGATTAACTAGATAACCAAACACAAAAGACTTCTGGGCTACAATCGAGCCAGTCCACTCACAAAAGTGAAATAACCAGCCAAATTGCAAGAATGTTGAAACACTTCCACTTTAGATAACCAGACATAACTCTATCAATGAATTCAGCAACATTATTAACTGAAATTATATATACTTCATGGACACAATATCATTATGCCTTTCACCCAAAGCCATGCACCACCACCATCCAAAAAACAAAATGAAGTCAGGTAAGCCCAGGGAAGTAAGTATCCCAAAACAGTGAACCCACATTACACAGCCATCAGCAATAAATTTCTTAGCAATGTTCAAACTCCTATGCATGTTAACCACATTCCAGTCAAGCATGATCATGAGCAACAAATCACAGCCCAGGGAACTGAGTGACATTTTAATACAGAAGTTATTGTGCAAGCACAGCAGCTTATTCAGAAAAAATCACACCATATTGATTCCCCTCTATTTTCTTCCCCCGATATATTACCCTTCCCATCTAGTGTATATCTTGCAATGTAAAAATTAAAAAGTTTTTATGTATTGGTTATTTTTATTAATATGAATGCTGATTTTATGTAATTTAGTTAAGTCATATTAAATAGCCCTATATATCCATGATACTTCTAACATTGTAGTGTCAATAGTCATGCATGACCAGATGTAAAACACAATATTTTTAAAATTATTATATGTAATAATTACCTCAATTAGACCAACAATTTAACTGAAAGCATGACAGATATCTAAATTTGTGTGCCTATGTAACCTGGAAAACTGCATTTAAACAGGTTCCATGTGTGTCATATAGCCTTTAAGTATCAATATATCTTGCAGCATAAAATTAAGAAGTTTTATGAATTGGTTATTGGACTAACATTCATGGTGATATTATATTTAATCATGTTATGTCACATTTAATAGCCATATGTATTCATTATACTTGCACCATTGTATTATAAATAGTCATGCATGAACAGACATAAAACACAATATGTTTAAAATTACTACATGTAACAATAACCCTGATTGAACTGCTAATTTAACTCAATGTATGATAAATGTGTAAATGCATATGCCTGTGTAATCTGGCAAGGACTTGTAAACATGTACCATGTAAATCATGTTTTTTTGTGTATCAATAAAGATTATTATTGTTGAAACATAACAACAACAACAACAACAAACAAATATTGATAACACAAATTAAATATCTTACTGAGTTTCTAACAAATAAATTATGTGTGAAGAAGAAATTATTTAAAAGACAATTAGTAGTTTAGAATAATTTATAATCCAGGCATTAAATTCAAACTTCAAAACTCTAATTTAGTTGTAAATATTCTTAAACAATTTTTATTTTTTAAGTTTTTAATTAGACTTTTTGAATATAGTTTTTTAATGCCAATTAACGATCTGAGGTCTATAAATAATTAAGCCGTCCAGGGTTAAAACTATCAAATATTGTAAACAAAAAAGTAAAATTTTTATAGGCAAAAAATGAATAAATATATATATATTAAATTAGATATATATCAACGTAAAATCTGTTAGGGTAAAAAGTCTTTAATTATAGTCACTGACATGAAAAGATTTACTGACTTGAAAAGTCTCTCCAATACAGAAACAATAAAAGTAAAAGAACATTTGGTAAGTCAGATGATAAGAATTTATAGTTTTTCTTTTGTATTTTAATCTATACTTAATACTAAGTAAATACTCACTGAGTGATTACTTCTTAATATTTAGTAGGATGGCTGTGGGGTTTCATCTAAAAATGCACATGCTTTGAATGAGAAAATTTCCATATTTTGCCTAAATTCAAACCCTAAATTATGGGCTTGATTGGTCGATGCAATAATCAGTATACCATGGGACTTATGACACATGCATATATATGTGACCTTTTCATCAGCATTATTTTTTGACATTATTGATACATTGCAGAATGAAGACCTCTCCAAGTTTTAATCCCATTTTTCTGATCCATAGCATTTCCCCCCATACCATCATCAAACATCCTCAATACATCTCTCCATGTCACATGTCATTTCTTTTTAAAATTTTTACAATATCATAGTATTGCATTATGTTTTCAGTCATACATCTGTTTTACCTCTTTTGGTAATATGTACAGCCTAGTTCCTTTTTAGATTCTTAATTGTTTTACTAATTTCAATATTATCTATTTGTTCTCTCATCAAAGTAGTTCTCTTTTAATCCCTTTCTTCTTCATAGTTTATTGAGTGTTTTGAGATCTCTATATTGCTCTTTTGTCATTGATAAAATGCATCCATTTAAAAGTTGTTTTCCAAACCCTTAAATTCTGTGTATAAATATAACAACTATTTTACTTGAGTTACTGTTAATTTTTTTTTCATGTGTCATAGCATCGGCCAGGCAGCGAACCCGTTAACCCAGGACAACTGCTTGTAAGGCAGATGTGCTGACGTATCGACCACCAACGCTTGATTACTGTTAATTTTAAGAATAAAAAATATTGCTAAAATGATATTTACGCAAATATATGTGCATATGTATATTATGTATAATTGAAATTTTGCCTTTAATATTTAAAAGATATTTTTATGTAACCTTATAACTTTCTAAGTTTATTTAATTAACATTCAAATTTTTGTTATTGTAAAAAACACATTTGTTAATGAAATTTAATTTTTAATTAAAGATATAAACAAAGTAATTAAAATATTTAAGGAAAAAAATGTTTTGCTAATCATCAGTTTTTTTTTTTAATAATTTTTAAAAAATTGGCCCCTAAATATAACTGATTAATTTTTAATTAATAACATATTGCAAATGTAAAAAAAATAGAACAATAATTATTTATTCAATGTTTAATTATATTAATATTTTAATGATAAGATAAAGCGTTAAGTAAAAATTTGTTTTATGCATATAGTATATTTAAACATACTGCAGTTATTTTGTTTAGATAACAAAATTGCATTTGATTATAATAGATTTTAAAAAAAAATTATATCTGTAATATTAATTTAATTACAATGTTAATATTAATACTATTTACATAATTTATAATATAGTTAGAAAATTCTTATCATAAATTGAAAATCACTACAATTGATTTTTAATAAACATATCTAATTTTTAATGCACTGTAATATTAGTGTACCTAAAGAATATTTAAAATTAGCTTTTTAATAAAAGTAATATGTGAAGATGTGATGTGATGTATTGTGGCTTCTTCTTAAACGAAGTCAAGAATATCTAAGCAATTATGCGCAGATAAACCTGTTAGCCACTTAATTTTCCATTCACCACTCTAAGTTTTCCCATATTCTGCTCCATCCCATTTCCACAACATCATCTTTGTCAAACTTTTTGTAATCAATGGATGCAGGAATCTTTCTGCATCCATTGATTTCAAAGGCTTGCACTTGATAGCACTACTCTATGGAGAGTTTGGTATCCATATATGCATAGCAAGCATATAAAATAGTAATCATGTGATGTTATTGATGGCTTTATATTTTATACTTATCCCACTCATAGAATAATGGTTATTGTGGTTTTTGAAAAAACAAAGACACCAAAATGATGCTGAAGTGAGTTCAGATTTATATGATTATATAAGCTAATGATCAGGAGTTGTAAACATTATTGTGATTTTACCCTTGAGCTCCTACTTTTATAGTTAACCAAATAAATAAAAGGTGGCTGCTGGAGGGTTGGGTTAAATCTTAAGATCTAGATGCAGTGCTGTCAAATCCATGGCTCCTCACTGATGAAAGCAAAAAGCTAGAAACTAGTGTGAAGATGTTGGATGTGTGGGCATTCAATAGGAATTTTATGCACAAACCTTCCTGCATCCATTGTTCATTGATTGCAAAGGCTTGCACTTGGTGGCACTACTGTATGGAGAGTTTGGTACTCTTATGACAGCATGCGTAAGCATATAAAGTGGTGACCATGTGATGATTTAGTTAGCTTTTTATTAGTATATATATATATATATATTGTTAATATTACCAAGTATGAAAAAATATAGATTTAAAATTATATCCATCTATTTAAGGACATCTTATTAAAATGAAGATCTTAATTTAGTGCAATAGTGAAGTAGAACATTAAGACACTATAAGTTAGTATCATGCAATTCATTCTGGAACACCCGATGTTTGATCATTATTTGCCTTCCCAGTTACTATTTGTTAATCTATGTGCCAAAATTATGATTCATGAACAAAAAAATCTAAATCCATCTTATATAAAAATGAATGAAAATTATTTACATTAATTCAAAGTGATTTAATTAATAATAGTATTGCAGTGATTTCAATGCTATACTATGATTACATAAGATGGTACACTATTATATTATAAGTGAAAATATAGTATGATGAAACATGACCTATGATATAATGCACAGTAAGATAATATAAGATATATTATGATGATCCATTGCTCAATATAATTATGCAAAGCACAGTATGATAAATACAAATTACTAAATAATAATACATGGTGTATACTAATGCAAGAAATACTATGCTGATACAAGAGAGTATAATAACAATGCACTGAGTGATAATGCAGGATATAGACAAATATATAAAGCATGTGTGATATTTTATAAGGCACAGTATCATGATACAAAGTCCATAAAGCTGTACAATAATAGGCACATTATAATAATGTAAGAAATTTGTATGATGATACAAAGCATCATATGGTGATAAATTCCATAATGATGATATAAGATATAAAATGATGAAAAGTGATTTCTAAAGTATATTTTTCTAGTACATAGTACCAATTTTATGTGAATTGATGTAATAGAGTTTAGATATCTTCTGAGATATTTTAAGAAATATTGACATTTCTTATAATATTTTTATCACAAATGATCAACTCACATGGTACAAAAGATTTCAATAACAATATTGAGAAAGTGAAAAGTGTGGGTATGTATATATAGACAATTAAAAATATGAGAAATCTCTTTTGTGCTGTTTTACCTTTGTTTAGCAGAAACAGGCAAGTCTGTATCAGAAATATTTATGAAATATATGATAAATTAGCCACAACAAAAACTTCTATAAATATCTTAATATTTGTAATAAACAAATTAAATAAAAGCTTTCATTGATTGCAAAATAATACTTCTAAATAATAATCATGGGTTATTAATATTTTTTTTACTGAAGCTTTCCATTATTCTCAATAAATTGATTTTTTGAGATGGATATCACTTTTTATTGATAGACCAAATATCACCATCACATTTTATTGAAATTAAAATAATCTACCTGTTGGCATTCAGTTTTTACTTCAATTTTTTTATAAAAACATATTTAACGCCTTACTTAAAATAATGTAGCTGATCCAATATTTCCAATTAATAAAAACAATGAAAAAAATAGTTCCAAACACCACTGTCATTTTAAATTATTATCATATTCGGAGGAAAAAATATTCACAAGATTGTCCTAAAATTAAGTGATTTAAATATTATAAAGATATTTTATTTGTTCTCAATTATTAGCTAAAGCAACATTTGGAAATTGAGAAGCTATACTTTTATAGGCTATTAAAAAATTTATATATAAAGAATCATTTTCAAGTGATTTTTTAAAATTGATCTACAGTAAGATTATGTACAATTTAATGCAGTATTTTTGGGAAGAAAAAGGAAAGTTTGTATTAGTATTGTTTATATTACAGTATGATTTTTGTTTTTTATTTATATATTCATTTATAAATTAAAATATTAATAATAAAAAAATCTGAAACATTAAACCAATATCCTTTTCATATAAATACATCATACCTCTCCCTCTTACCCCCCAAAATAATAATAACAAATAAAAACACAACTATATTATAAAAATTTCAGAAGTAGAACTGTGAAATGTTTTTTTTTTACCTTAATAAAAAAAAGAATCCTTAATCTTCCAATAAAAAAAAAAACAAACAAATTGTGTTCATTCAAAGCTAAACTTTTAACCTACAATTGCATTAATTTATGTTTATATATATATATGCAATTAAATATCAAATTACTACGACATTTTGAGGTATTTTCTCAAAACAGCTAATGTGATGATGACTATGCTTCTTCTTTCTCAGAGTCAGGAATCTTCCAGCTACACTGCCCAGAGAAACCTATTAGTTTTCCCATATTAATTTTTATCCTGCTTCATCCCATTTCCCCAATATTATCTTTGTCAACTCTATGGTCTTTATATCTAAATTCCCCTTATCTTTTCCCAAACCTAGCATAAAAAACCAAGAACCCATATTCTATACAATTACTTTATTTATATTTGTTCTATGTGGTGTGATGCACTATGGCTTTTCCTTTTTCAGAATCAGGAATCTCTCAGCCACTATGGCCAGAGAAACCTATTAGTCACCTTCCCTTCCCTTCACAATCATCACCTTAAGTTTTTTTCATATTCTTCTCTATCTTGCTCCATTTCATTTTCACAACATAATCTTTGTCAACTACATGGTCTTTATATCTAAATTCCCCCTTTCTCAACCAAAACACAAGAACCTTAAATACGCTTTCTGTATAATCACTTTGTTTATATTTATTCTTCCACAACTTTCTGTTTGCAGACATTTACATTCAATTAACAGATGCCTAATATTATCTTTGCTTTCTTCACATAACTTGCAGATTAAATTACCCATATTTTTTCATTTATGTGTATATTACTTTGTAGCTAAAGATCCTGTTGGGGCCTTAAACAATAAACTACTTTTCTTGCTATTATCATAAAATTAATTTGCACCCAATAATCTGTTTATTTCTATATATAAATTTTAAACACTTTTTACTCTCCATACTAGTTCTTTTTCTTTCCAACTCCCTATTTTTATTAATGCATTTATTCTTCTATCCCATTCCTTGCCAAATTCTCCTAACACAATCATCCCACCTTTTGTACAACTATACTGACATAAATTCTTTAACCAAAATCTTCTGCATAATGTACTATCTTTCTCATCTATCTTGTTGCCTATCCTTTACTCATAATCCAATTAAATACTATTTTAGCTATTTTTTCATTATCCATAAATTGCAATCTGTCAAACATTTTTCATTTGCTTTTTGCATCTTTTATATAAAAACTTGATCATTCAATTTTTCCTTGAATTGCCTCTTTTGCCATAGATATATCTGCATCTAATGCATGTCTTCCTACTTCTCTTTGTACTATTTTTAAGTAATCTAATACCCATTTACTAAATATAATGCATCATTACAATACATTAACCCTGATATTGCCACTTCTTTCCATACAATTCCATCTACATTATATTTATTATATGAAAACATTATTAATTTCTTTATCAACCCCTTTCTTTTCTTTCTCTCCTCCCATTCATCCTAGAAATTTCTGATTTCTTAAGACGATTCCCAAATAGTTATACATATTTACCACATTTAATTTCATATGCTCCAATATAAACGATTTCTCTTCTCTTTCCCCAGTATTTACTATTATTACTTTTTGATTTTTTTTCACTAAATTTATACCCTCTGTGAATAAACATATTAGAGTTTGCATCATAAAACAGCAATTCAAAAAGGATTCACAAAGGTCGTAGTAAAAAATTTCTTAACGTTTGAGGGGATTAGATATTTATTTCAGATAGGTGTCACTGGAAATATTTTCGTATATACAATTAAATAATTTACTTAAATATATAGTTTTATTTATTTGAAGTATATAAATCAGTTTTTAAAATCTGTGGTTTTTGCATGTTTTTTTTTTAATAGAAGAAATAAGTTATTAATTTAATTGCACTTAGTGGTATTAATTTTTTTTACAAAGTTGTTTAATTTTAAAATTGAAAAAAAAAAAAAGGGAAATACTCAAGAGACCATTTAAAATACTCTAACAATAACAAACTCATTTGCGCATGTGTAACTTCCTGTTTACTGTTTTTTTTTTTTTAAAAAAAATGTATTCTTTCTAATTTTTTGGTTTCTTTTTGCTTTGTTTTTTTTTTTATGTGTTAAAACAAAAAGAAAATACCATTAGGGTGAAACTTGATGATCTCAACTTTTTGAAACATATTCATATCTATGAAATCTTTTTTTTAAGAAAACAAAAATATGTTTTTGTTTCAAAAATATAAAGCTACATTATATGCCATAATATATTTTATTTCATTTTTTTTTTTTATAAAAGAAAACATTTAAATTAATTATGATTTTATAAATAGTATCATATTTTAATTAAATAAGTGTAAAAATTGGCAAAAAATATTTTAAAGATAATAAAATTTTACTGAAGAAATGGCGTTGGATTTATAAAAGATGAGAGAGAGAGACAGGGAAAGAGAAAGGGAAGAGGGAGAGAGATTATGAGTAGTTGTTATTCAAGATACTATATGAAAATGACAAAACCATTTTGTTTAATAAATTCAGTTCAATTTTTTCTATGATAAAATGCTTCTAGATAGAACTAAACTTTTTACTTAAAGATATTCTAACAATAAATGTTTTATGTCTACAAATATATTCTTAGTTATACTTATATCCACAATGTGATTAATAAAATCCAACTACTTGGAAAGATCAAATATTAAAATGATAAAATCTTATGTAAAATATAAGAGAAGTTATCTATGTAGTTTATATTAATAGCAAAGATGGAATGTCATAAAAGATAGAACTGAACTTCATTGAAATTTTATGGTATTTATAACCTAGTGTTTCAGGTTTGTTGTGTTCCATATTTGTAATCAAAAAATATTAAAAACGTAATAATCCTAGAAACAGAAATCCAAAGATAATTGTTTTTGCCTATAAGGAAAATTGGTAAATCAAATAAGTTATCAAGTTCTTTACATATTAAGCTAGCAATTTATAATATTAATTTTAATGGAACTTATTTTAAAAAAACTACTCCTACTACTACTATTACTGCTGCTACTACTACTACTACTATTACTACTACTTCTTATTCTCCTCCTCCTCCTACTACTACTACTAACTACTCCTCCTATTCCTACTACTACTACTACTACTATTACTACTACTACTACTACTACTACTACTACTACTACTACTACTAATAATAATAATAATAATAATAATAATAATAATAATAATAATATGACACCCACTCAGTCAAGCATGTACGTGTTTAGAGCCAAAACTAATTTAGCAACATCATTATCATTAACAATGCCAATTTCATATGCAAAAAATTTAGAAGCAAAAATCATGGCTCAACACCATCACATAAACATGTTTCTGAAGAACCACAATCATACATAATCTTGATCTAGCCACCCAAGAGGATCAACAAATCTGGACAAAAATGTTGGATAATATCAGATCAATAACACTATTTCATGAACATTCTTTGAAATATTCATGCATTTCTTCTTCCCAACATCATTAGCATTCACAGTTACAGATAATCAGGGCTCACTTTATCATTTCCCAAGAGCTTTATGGAGCAATTACACAATATGCATTGTGAAATTTCATCCCCTGCATCACAGTACATCTATTATGATATATAGCCAAGGAATTACATAGCCAACAATAAAAGGAACATTTCAAGTTTTCTATTGAAGCACTAAGCAATTTCACTCTCATAATAGAAAATGAGCACTATCAAAACATTATTACTGGAGTACTTAAAATATATATTTAAAATACAATATACAAAAATTTTAAAAAAGGATGAATCCATTTGGGAAAGTAATTTTGCTTCAGCCAATGTACATAAAAGACACTCCTATACCCATTTGCAGTAATCATTTTAAATTTAAATAAAATTTCACAAGAATGTTGATGCAATTATATTCACACACAAATAACTGATCAAGAGGCAACTCTGCCTCTCTACATTAAAAAACTTAAGCCACAGCAATTTAGTTGTGAACAACAGGGTCACTTAGCAACTTAGTGTGCTAATACAAAATGTATACAATGCTACCAAGTCAAATTTCTCCCCCCCCAAAAAAAAAACAAAACAAAATGTAGTCACAATGAAAATAACATTATTAACAATATTAAATCAACTGGAATCACAATATCACAAGTGATATATCAACAAATAAAATAGTTAAAATCAATGGATTTGCCTAATAATTGCATCATCTTCAATGCCACTTATTACAATAAACCCTATATCAAATAAAAATGTTTTACCAGAAACCACCATGCTCAATACAACAACTGCAATACAAGATCAGTACTCATATACTGCATTAAAGTACAAAAGTACACACACATAACACACATTGATAAACAATAAAACTGCATCAAATATTATGAAACTTGATAGAATCTCCTCTCACACACATTCAAAAGTGCATCCCTGAGAAAAAAAGAAACCAGGATGATCAACCACAAACATTGAATTCAAAACAAAAAAATAGATGAAAAGCACAGTACAATAGAAACAAATGAATTATAAATATATCATCCTTTAAACCTATCAACAAATCCCCAATTAATTGCTGCACCAATACTAAATAATATAAATGCTAATAAGAAATACTGTAAGGATTCAAAAATGCATCAGCCTTCATTTATTGCAGTCTAAATTAAAATCATGACATGTTTAAAATAAATAAATTGCTTTGTCAAAATTACAGCATAATACAATAAATGTGAAGATAAAAATAGAATTGCTCAACATAAAAGGCTTAAATACCATCACAAAACTACTTCACTTCAACAAATGGATACATACAACTTAAATGCACATACTAGGTCTGCTGGAAAGAAAAATACATAGTGACTCTCAAATTGATCCATCAAAATATCTAGCCAGACAAGGTTTTTGTGCTTTTATGAGAGAGTCATCATCACCATCAGGTGGCATAATTATGCAACAAATGCTCTTTCAATTCCTTCAAAATTATATATATTGACTATAATCTGCTCATAATTACCATAAAAATATTACACTCAACTTAATTTTTGTATACATATCATCAGGTCTTAAGCATTATAACAAGAATCATAACAACAATAAATTCAATGCTATCTGCAACACCCAATTCTGTTATATTGATAGATTTCAACATGACCTATAAGACATTTATCTTCAAATGTATCCATTAAATTACAATACAACTTATATGCTGAGGAATTTTTATAATCCAATTCAATTTCATTTGATAACAATCAATGTAGCTTGCTTATAGATTTGTGTTTTATTTACCATTATTATATCATTATTTTAATCTTAAGCTCTGTCTGTTCACTTTCTCACATCATGCTCAAATCATCAGCTTCAACCTAACAAAAATACAGTCTGTAACAATAGATCTGAATTCAGAAGTCTATGGATACTATTACCAGCTCACACAATTGAATTCCTATATTTAGAAACCTACATAATACTTAAAAAATCTTCAAAACATGTCAAGACCCAGTACAAAAGTACATGCCATACACCAACATACTTTTATTTAACATCAGTCATATAGACTGCAATGTAATCCTCCTTTCACTCGATTATTAGTTGTAGCAGAGGAAC
This sequence comes from Epiperipatus broadwayi, assembly GCA_028023455.1. Taxonomy (NCBI): domain Eukaryota; kingdom Metazoa; phylum Onychophora; class Udeonychophora; order Euonychophora; family Peripatidae; genus Epiperipatus; species Epiperipatus broadwayi. Next base: position 16,139,027 of record JAQFVV010006209.1, read on the forward strand.
TGCATAAAAAATAACCACCACCAAACATTTGCAATAAGTTAAAACAATGTATATCAATAAAAAAGGAAAAAATCTTATGCAGCAACATATTTGGACCTGAGCTTACTTCAGATTGGTGCTAGGATACCCCTCTATAGTCAGAGTGCTCATGACACTTGAAATAAATGGCTATGTGATAGATGTGCATAACATGATGGATCCAAAATACTAACACTTCAAAAATTTTTTTGAAAAACAAAGAATATATACACCAAATGCAAACATATTCAGAGATCATGAAGCAGAGACTCTACAGCCAGTGTTACTATCCAGCTTGGAACAATAGAAAACACATGCCATCTAGGACTTCAAACCATTTCCAAATTTATGTTTAAATATTAAATACCTATGCAATCTTACCAACTACAGATCACAAACAATTAATTGCATGCACAGCTTATCTCCAATAGCAGAAGTTCTATTTAACAAAAATCCAGCTGCAATATCAACTTTGTCTAATTTGCAACCAGGACTCTTAGGGATAAAAATTCTAGAAAGAGAAATAGAAGAGAAAATAGAGTCATACTTACTCCCTATTCTATCATCAGCTCAAAACACTAAAAAAGACATCCATTGAACAGATGCTCTCATATATAAAACAATTATTGCATTTTTTCATAGAATCAGGAAAAAAAAATATGCACCATTTACAGCTCTGCTTGATACTGAGCAGCTTTCAATTCTGTGCTAATTGATAAACCATTTAACATGCTAAAATATATCACCACCACCTCTTTTATATGTAATAGTCGATGAAGTACTCAGTCATGAAATACACATCAGACTGAATGGAAGAAAATCACCACTTTCATACCTAGCTAATCCATTTCATAATGATTACTCCTCAGCAAGATACCTTTCATATTATATACACAACCTCTATTAATAAGATACAACAGAAAATAAAAGGAATTCAAATCCCAAACTAATCTATATACATATTGCGGTTAGCTTATAAGGACAATATCATTGTATTTCTCCCTCCTAAAAATAACCTACTCATATTTCAAGAGATAATTCAGGATTATATTTCCAATTTTAATTAACTGCTGCATGGTCCCTATACATTGACAAAAAATATAGTGATATTCATAATGATAAGCTGACTACATTTCTTGTTTTTTTTTCCTACTGAAGATTCAATGGAATGAGGCAAAAAATTCATAATATATTAAAGAAAGTTGTATTCATTGTTTGGATTATTTCCATAATCTAATATGAGTATTGAATGCCTTTAGAAAAAATTAACTTTATTTAAATATTCCAAATACATTCAACTGTTAGTAATAGACATGAAACAGGTTAGTATATATACGTTTCAAGAGGCAGCTTGTTTCAGGTGCTATTACTAACAGTTGAATGTATTTGAAATATTTAAATAATGTTAAATTTTTCTAAAGACATTCAGTACTTGTATTAGATGATTGAAATAGTCCAAACAATGAATGCAATTAAAACACCATCACCAAAAATCTTCAGGAAAACATTAAATATTAAAGTAAGATACTCAAAAATCATCACTTCTCTTGAAAGATCATACCTCCCAATTTACACCAAGTTTCCATTATTTAATCAACTTGTAACTACAAAAATTGCATACTACATACCTATTATCAAATTTGCTAAGACATTCATATCAGCAATCTTATCACTATAACAAATTAATATAGAAGTGGAAGACAGGACATCTCTTTAAAAAATCTAAGTAGATTGCCAATTTGCAATGGATTTAGACTCCACTTAATGTATGTGTTTCTCATACAGAAATCAGTAAATCTTTTCTCAACAATCATAAAAATATTTCCAGTCTTGGAATGTGTGATCAATATAATGCCCTTAGACAGGCCACCTCCATCATGTGGATACTTACACACTCTGATTGAAGAACACATGTAACAAATAAAACACAACAGGGACTACAAGTATACATGTTGGAAAATATATAATATCTACTACCCAAGTCAAATCCTAATCCATATCCACCAGCATTTGGAATTGGTAAATGGCAACTGCCACACCAGTACAGAAAGTAATCATTAGAACCAACATTTTTTTGATTTTTTGCTAAAAGTCCATCTAAATGATCTATTCATGACATATTTTCTTGGATTTCATAGAATATACATTAATCTAGATCCAGTTTGTGGGGATAAAAGTATTTCAGATAGAAATTTTAAATATTATCTCTTACCACACTTATCAATTAAAAGCTTGTTTGAGCTATTGATAAGCTCTTTGTATTACATTTTTGTAAATACAAACTTATAAAAGCAATGTCATGTTATATATGACTTGCTTTATTGATAATTATCAGAGACGTTTCTACCTAAATGCATGCCAATAATATAAAAAATAGCTGTTGTTTTCATCTGTTTAAACTTCCCTTTATTCAAAGTTTACACATTCTTAACTTATAAAAATGTATGTGAACTATTAAATATTTCTTTTTCTTCTTTTTCTATTGACCAAAGGAAATCATTTTGTTTTCTTTTCTAATCTTTTTTGATAGTTTAACTTATTTAATATACACTTTTTAATTTAGTGTTTTAAAAATACTTTAGTAATCTTTGATCTTATTAGCCAATTTTTGACAGAATGCCCATTTCCTTAAAACTGTTATCATGTTTTATTAATTGAAAATGTTATTAATTAACCACGTACCAGATTCTTTTACCTGCAACAATGTTTTCTCTCCTGTAGTTATATGTAAAGTGTTTTAACTACAATCTAATTTAGTTAGGCATACTAAAGTTCTAAATACGTGTTGATCAAGATAAGTTGGAAGGTTGTGTGAAACTAGATAGGATGGAACCATAATATATTTTGTGTAAGAGTACCAGTCTTGTTATTTACTTTGTATAATAAATAGCTTCATTCTAAATTAAGAGTGCAGCAGACCTGTATCGAATATTTATGTTATTACGTCAATAATTATACAATAATTGCATTTCTTACGTGGACAATAATTACAGTCATTTGATTAGAACATTAAAAAAACTGATCTGATATTAATATTAACATCTACTAATATCAGATCAGAATATTTTTTAAATCTCAGACATTTATTGAAAATTGAATATATAAGCACAATCTTATTTCATTATATAATATTTTAATTTCTTCAGTCAAAAACAATATACAGTATATATATTTAAAATTAAAATAAAATCTATCTTTCTTATACTTAAAACAAACGATTGCAGACACTGATTACGCCCTAATTTTAATATTTGTTATTAGATTTACTTTTGTTATTTTTAAGAATTTGAGTATTAATAACATTTTTAAATTCTCAATATTTTTAATTTTCTTTATAAATTTCACTTGAGATTTATATTTTAAAATCTATATTTAAATAAAAAATGTTAATTTTTTTTTATAAATTTCACTTGAGATTTTTATTTTTAAATCTATATTTAAATCAAATATAATGGCCCTGAAGTATTGTTTTTTTTTAATTTAAATTTTCTACATGAATTTTACCTGAGATTTTTGCTTTTATTATATATATATAAATTTTACGCATATTTTAACCTTCACCAAGAATAATGATAACTGCATTATTTTAATTAAAACAAATGTAATAAAATTAACATATAACGTGCTAAATAATTAAAATAATTAATCCATCTCTATAATGAGACGTTTTATGATAATGATTTTAATTCATTCTCTTCCAATTAGTAGATTAAGTTGCAAAACAATAACCAGAAATTAGAAATTTATATTAATCTACATATTTTATTGTTAATTAACATTGCAAATGATCACTTTTACCAAGTATGTTATTAAACAATGTTTTTTTTAGTTAACAGACTTAAGACATGTGACAAATATATATATATTGAACTGTATTCGAATATGTGGATTCGAATCACCGGTCTCTTAGGCAGAGAAGAACATACTTGGAGAGTATGTATGCCCAAATGATAGCTATAAAGTATATAACTAGCGTTACATTTCCAGGACATAGCTTCTTCTCGGCTGTTGAGTTCAACACCAAGTTCAGAGCACTTTTTTTGTTTGTGTATAAACACGGGTGACAGCTGCTTACTCTAAAAGAATACTAAAAGAATAGACAATGCACTTTGAATAGTGGCCACTAACTCAACGCCTAAATCCACTACTAGCTCAGTTGTTTGTAATCACTAATAGATTATACTTAATTAGTGGTTAAAAGACTTGATAAAAGGGAATTGATAAAAAGAATTGATAAAAAGAATTGACCGACAAATAAAGTTTAATTTTAAAGATAATTTATTAACTAACATTTATTTACTAAATTTAAACATTTTTATAATTCTAATAAAACACACACATATTTTAAATTAACATTTCTAAATAGTTTAAATATTCCTATAGATTTAATAACAGAACTAATAAATATTGATATAGTGATCACGCACATATTAACTCATGCACACACATAATAATGATAATAAAGGACTACATAGCATTTGGAATTTAATCACACACATATCAATAGTTCATTTATGTATGATATTGAGTTCATATAATTAGACTCTTGGAGGATTCGCACGAATTAATGAAATGCAATGGCTATTATAGTATAACGAAAATAAGCAAATGTTTTACCTAGGATTTTGAACGTAGATTTAATACTTTGTTTTCTTCTTGTTTGTTGTTTCTTCCAGTATGAATGGTTCCAATATGAATGTTTCCAGCTGGCTGGGATGTTTCCTTGCTGAGTTTCCTGATTTTCACGATTATTACCATCGGAGACAAATAGATACTGACGGAAATTTTCTAAGATGTTAAGCTGACATTATTTCACGGGCAGATCTGCTGTTTTCTCGGACATCTGGGCTGGAGATAAATGTGCGTTCCCAAGATCTTCTCAACACTGCATTTTGTTTGTTAACTGCTCAATTAATTTCTGAACTGCACTACTCAATTACTTTGCGAACTGATTCACTGTCTGATAAAAAAAAGGTCTATTTATACCTGCGCCTTGTTGTCTTTCTGATATCTCCGGCAAAGATCTGTTGTCAAATTCCAATGATAATCATTTGATAAACATGTTTTGGAAGATTGCTTAATTAGTAATAGCCATGCAATAAAACGTGTTGTTTTATTTTATTAATAGCCATTGCCATGGTTTTAATGATAATCTTCTTTTATTTCGCATACATTTTATTTATTTACAAATTGCACATATATACGCACATATATTTTTAATACAATTTACTATTTAGTTTTAACATTATTTTTTTTTCTTTAATTAAACTTGAATGAAAAGAGATTTGTATGTTTTAACTTTTTAAATTATATTTTTACGAATACTAATAAAAACTTTTTACTTCCTTTTATAACCCTTAGTTTCATTTCTCAAACCAAGACTCCCCCTCCCCCCTTTTGATTAATTAATTGTAGCTTTTTATTTCAAAAACTAACACTAAATAACTATTTAATTCTTATCTTTTTTCTAAAACAAACTGCAATAAACTCTTCAATGTTTAATTTTATATTTTCTTTATGAACGATTATTTTAATAATATAATTTTAGATAAAATTATATGTGCCTATATCAATATAGGTACAATATATATATTGAAGCAGTCGGATCTAAGTTCAATCCTAGCTTCATGATCTTTCACATGTGGCCAATTTCAAACCCTTGTACTAACCTTGAATTTCCGATGCAATGGGGCTTTATATGTTCGGTCCCCGCTAGTTTTTTTTAAAGAAAAACTATTATAAATGTGTGTTAAAATTAACTCATTTGAGATTTAAACTAATCATTTCTATTAATAAATTCATGATAGAATTATTCATGAATTTATATATATTATAACTGCATGGATTGTGCTATATATTTATAAATATTTAAATGTACGTATTCGTTCTAAAGTTTCATTGCGTCGGGAATGTTTTGTTTTACTTTAAATAGTTTGTTCAAATTTTTAGTGATTAAAAGCTACATTCTTTCGATAAGCTTTCAGATTGTCCCTTTCCAAAAACAATGGGTAAAGTTTTTATTAATTAGAAAAAGATAAATCTTTAAAATGTAAGGACGGTCCTAATTAAAATCATTTTCTGATTTTAAAAATTCATTTTCTAATTAGAAAATGAATTCAAGTTTTTGAGTTTGAAAGCCTTATTGAAGGAATGTATCTAAAAACAACTAGTAAATTTTTGTAAGATTGATTAGGAAAGAAGCGCTAGCCTGAAGGCATCGGATACAGTATAAAGAGCCCAGGAAAAGTTTCCAAGCAGCTATTATTCCTCATTAAGAGAAGCCATATATATTTCATTAGAGAAGAAGGCACCCAGTTAAATTATGAAGTAAAATAGTGTTTCTACCATGGTGGGGGGCTTAACTTCAGGTAACTGACTACGGTTCCTGAAATCCCCTGAAAATCTTCAATGTGGCTGTAATATAAAAATTCATATACCAATCGTAAGCTGCCAGAACCTTAGAGAAATCCTTCAAAATGTTATTCAAATAATTTTCCAAAATGCGCATCTACGTTTCATCCAACTGGACTCTGCCATGTGTAATTTACAGAGCCAACCATGAAGAAATAGTAATATCTTTCTTATATGAACCGCTACTTTCTGGCCGGTCTTCGAACTTTATTTTACACTACCTTTAAATTAAGTACTGTTAAAAGCTCTTCTCTTTCCTTAATGTATTAATGCTAGTTTAAATTATGTAGTAATTCTCTATCTTAATCTCTAGTCTTTAAATTTAATTTTTGTTAACTTTCTCTTTTCTTACGATGGCGGTTCATTTATTATATTATATATATTTATTGTGTGATTTATTAATGTTGTTTATTTTTAATTATATGCCAGTAAAACTTCAACTCGATAATAATTTGCTTTGTTGTGTTTGCCTTGTTAAATAATATATTAATTTTTATAGTAATTCTTACCCACTAGAACTCATTGGATACAGTTCTATTAATTATCGAGGTGAAGGATTTATATAATTTTTGCTATTATTATTAATGGTTAATAATTATAAAGTATTAGCACAATTTCTAACCTATGTTCCCGGTCACTTTACTGAGTTTATAATATTCATTTATTCAAATTAATAATATTAAAATGTTTTGCTAAAGGTTGATAAAGGGAATAAAATGAACATATTCTAATTTAAATTTGTATTTCTGTATTAATATTCAGGGAGAGCATGACGTTTGGGGCATGTTTAATATGATTCTATAATTGCATTAAGTACTTTTTAGTTAAAGCTCATTTGACTTTAATTCAACTTGGTCAGGTCATCATGTAGAGCATTCTTTATATAAAATGGGTTTTATTAATTAAAAGATGATTGCCAAGTCATCATTTTTCCGAACGTTGCTGACGCAAGCCATCTCCTGCTTCACAGGCTTGTCCTCAGTAATATTACTGTTTGTTAAATTACATAGGAAGAAAGTACTTCCTCACTTGCTCGTTTTATATTTGGAACACCAAAGGTTCGAGGCTATGACCCAACCTGGTTTTCTGTGTTTTATGGATCCTTCATATAGGACATCAAAGACTTGTCAAATACAAGCTGCCCTGCTATTTTCTCAAATCACAGACAAGCCATTATTTTTCATATTTATTTTTATAGCTCATAAGTTGTCAGTACTGTTTACTTCTCAGTCCCAATAAAACCTCGCTCTCATGCTCGTAAATTGTGATGAATTGATTTTATTAAAGTCGAACAAATTCATCTTCACTTATGATTAAGTTTCATATTAAATATTAAAGTTGTGCCCTAAACACATATCTTACTCTTTGTGAATTGATTTACGAATGTGAAAATAAATCTCACATTCTTTCCTTTAGAATTTGAATCATAATTCCTGTCACAGCCCAATATCTTTATCTACCTTTATTTTCTTGTCGGGGGCATAGATGTATATAATCATTCCAGCATATTGCATAATAGTATTGGCATATAATAAGGACTGCCATTCTTGTTGTAATTATAAATTCCGTTTAAAGACTAGAGGTAATCTATATAATCACAATCTAAAAGTTGAACAAAATTATATTTATTATTAAACATTTTATTAACACATTTGGTTTTTTTTTACTTTCTTTTTTATTCAAATTATTTTAATATTAATGCTCACTGTCTGTATTGGCAACCCGAACATATATACTGTATATGAGTTGACTTATAAAGATTCTTAGTCATTTTATTATACTTCATTAGAGTTAAATCAGGGGTCTCATTAATCATCATCATCCGTTAAGCTAGTTCCTTGGTGCATAGTCATGTACCATTGATATATGTCATCCATTGATTTGATCTGAGCTCGTGAGTTGGGTTTGAATTCAGTTTGAACCGCCTGAGTTTGAATCCGACTTTGAGTTTGGATTTATTGATGTGTTGGCTTCTTTTTGACAGGTACAATATATATATATGTTTAGTATGTTTTATACATATAGTAAAAATGTAGGTAAATACAGTTTTAAATAGTCCTGTGCAAGTTAAAAATTATTTTTGCAACCGCAAAAAAAAAAAAAAAGAATACGTGAAAACAGCTTTATGCATGAGGCTTGCCAATTAATAGATTGCGAGAATTTTTTTTTTTATATTCTTTACTTATTTGTTAGCTATGTACAACTGAATCTCGATCTACTGACCCATAATAAACTATGAATGAGTTTTCTATGGACTTTCTATTTGAAATATAAACTTGTTCCGTACTTGAAAAAAAATTATGTTAAATCTTATCCATATTTAAACATAAAAAATGGGCACTGCATATAAATATGGTAATCACCATACAAAAAGACTTATTATAATTATATAGATAAATAAATAGTGAAATGTATATGTATATAAATAGATAAATAGATAGGCAGATAGTATAAAAGAACGCATGACATTCAGGATGTTTAGAGATTATTTTACACTTATTTAATAACATAATTCAAACAATATACTAAGATATGGAAAGGGGTCATTTACTCTTAAATTAGCTATGTGCTCATTGCCCATTTAACCACTATTTATATTTTATTTATTCATAACTATTTCTTTGACTACATTTTTCTGGAACAACCTAACACCGTCATCATAATATAATCTGGCCCATGACACCACCAAAACACTTTATCTTTCAAAACATCTCATATTCCAAGTCATAAAAGAATTCTATCTATAATTTCCAATGATAAAATTTTAAATATACATTGACATGTGGCTATTAAACATCTTATGGCATTTATACTTAAAATACACATAGCAGATATCAAATGTAAATAGATATTAGAAAATAAATATAAATAGAAGTATGTTAAGATTTAATTAACATATACATGTTATATACCAATGTTTTATTGGTCTGAGTCAAGAAAATAAATTTGCATCTTTTGCTCTATATTGCTAAATGTTGCAACACATTTTTTTTCAAACATTAAAATTCATATATATTTTTTTAATAATTTAATTTCAAAAAAAATTTAGAAAATATCAAAATAATTTCTTTTCAAATTAAAATTTCACAATGATGAGTGCTTATTGTACTTTTGGTAGTCTCAAACTTTGTGATAATGGTTTGAAATTTTTTTATGAATGACTAAAAATTTAATTTTCTGAAAAGTGTATGATTATTTTTGCATAATAAGTGAATCATAATTATTATGAATTAAGAATATATATATATACACACACACCTGGGTTTCATTTTATGTGGATTTTTTAATGCGATTTTGAAGTTATGCGATTCATGTTTCTTCTTAATATCTTTTTATGCGGTTTTCTTTTATGTGATAAAGAAGTTCATATTTCACTATATTTATTAGATATCAAGAAATATAAATTATTAATAACTTATTTTGACTTGAAATACATTCTTTTCTCTTCAAAAATGTAACTTTATATTAGCAGCTAATGTGTATGTGGCCTGAAGCTATTTAGAAACTTAGCTTCTAGGTAAACAATCTACTTATACTTGCAGTACAAAAATATCGCAATAAACATTCAAAAATTTTAAACCTTTAAAACATATTTCATTAGATATAACAGAAATAAACAAATATTCTTTTAGATTTTTCAAAAATACATAATCAGAAATAACAAAGATTTTGTAAACTGAAAATAATCTTTCTAGAAATGATAACTTAATCTTTTTGTTTGGATAGCAATCTCATTTTTTTTAATATTTATAGAAACAAAATGCTAACATTTAAAATTTATTTCAGTAATAAACAAAAATATCTGTAAAATTTATTACTTTTTGGTCAGTAATAATCATTTAATCATATATTTTACATTGATGTGTGAGACAAAATACTGAAATCTGAGTTTGCAGCAATGAACAAGCGCTTAAATTCCAATGAGAGCTAAATAGTAGTTGTATGTTTGTATTATGTATGTGTATGTTTGTATTTTATTTTATACACATGTGTACATGAAGAAACTTTTAGACAGAAACAAATTACAAGTAAAAATATTTAAGAACTTTTAATTTCTACTTAAAAACATATCTTTAAAGGTTTAAAAAAATTTTTACTTGTAAAATGTGTTTATACATGTATAAAATAAAATTTAACCATTAGTCATTATTAATACACTTATAAAAGCATGTTATATGTATAGTTGCACTAATGAAAGTGCATTCACTAACAGATAGATATAGTAGTCTGTATATTGCAAGCTTCATAAACAATTAGTAAACTCATTGTCTCAAAGTTTAATCACCGATTACATTGTCGATAGAAAACCATTAACACAGCATAAGACTGAAGGTAGTGCTAGTTGTATGTCCTCTTGTGATGAATCTGATTTCTTACCAGTTCACAAATGAAACAAATATTTTTAAATAGAGGTAATGATTAAAATATATATGAAAAAATGTAAAATAAATTATACATAAAAACCTATTGTTTTGAATAAAATTAAATAGTTAATAAAAAAAGTTTGTCTTGTATCAACTTTTTTCACATATTTGAAATTTTTTATTAGTCATCCTTTATTTCCTTTTTCTTAATGCAAATTTTAAAGTAATTTTATGTTGTTGTTTTGCTTTTATGCGATTTTTGAAAATTTTGGAACTGATCCCCCTTTTTTCAAGGTAAGTTAAGTCTATTTTTGTGTGATTTTATTTAATGTGGGTTTTCTGTGGAACCTATCTACCAATAAAATGAGACCCAGGGGTATATATATATTATTACACATTTATTATCTACAGAAGTCTTTCATTTTTAGCTATAAAAGATTATATTTTTCTGAGTAATGTTTCTATGGAAATTATGATAGCTTATAAATATGATCTCAGAAAATTATGTCACTAAGATAATCTGTTAAAAAATATAGCAATATCATATAAATACTAAAAAATTTTAAACTTTTAAAGAATAAGGTGATAGCTTTTCTAGATATTAATAATTACTCATTCATATTTTAAATTCAAGAATCAAACAAAGAAGGTTTCATTCATTTTGCAAATTGATTTTGCTTCTCCTGAACATTGAATGATGAAACAATGCTTTGTTTTGATTAAAATGTAATTTTTAAAATAATTCTGAAAGTCAAATGTAATTTTCTAAAATGTACTTACTTTCTAAAACAAAAATATCTATGAAATGTAGTCAAAATTATTATGTTCTGATAAATAATGATAGATTAATATTAAATAAGAATGTAGAAAGCTTATAGCAAGTATGAACATAGAAAACTGTGATAGTACAAAAGGGTTGTTAGTAGTAGTAGTAGTAGTAGTAGTGGTGGTGGTGGGGGTGGTGGTGGTGGTGGTGGGGGGGGGGGGGGGGGGGGGGGGGGGGGGTGGGGGGGGGGGGGGGGGGGGGGGGGGGGGGGGGGGGGGGGGGGGGGGGGGGGGGGGGGGGGGGGGGGGTAGTAGTAGTAGTAGTAGTAGTAGTAGTAGTAGTAGTAGTAGTAGTAGTAGTAGTAGTAGTAGTAGTAGTAGTAGTAGTAGTAGTAGTAGTAGTAGTAGTAGTAGTAGTAGTAGTAGTAGTAGTAGTAGTAGTAGTAGTAGTAGTAGTAGTAGTAGTAGTAATAATAATAATAATAATAATAATAATAATAATAATAATAATAATAATAATAATAATAATAATAATAATAATAATAATAATAATAATAATAATAATAATAATAATAATAATAATAATAATAATATGACAAAATAAATAGTGATAGTATACTATATTGGAAAAATAGGTATTCATCAATTAGCCACTGTACATCGCTTGGTGGTGCTGTTTCTGTGCAAAAACACAGAATAATACTCCTTATGCAGCCAAACCTATGGATTTAACCTTTTAACCGCTAATTTTATCATTGGTTGTATCAGATAAAAATCAAATCTTTTAATTGGCCAACTCACAAACTGAAGACAAAGCCTATTGTTAAAACATATTCGCCTATAATATTAAATTCAACTCAGATACGTTTATAAAAAGTATATAATTAATTTTTCAGGTTGTGAAGACAACGAAAGTTCTTTCAAAAATAAATTGCTATTTATTTATTCTAAGATATTCAATATCGGCAACATAAAAGTTATAATGTAAACAAAAAGATCGACTTTTACATTATAGAAAAGTAAATATTTCTTTTTATTACAACTTCAATATTTGTACTAAAATCTTCAATATTTTTCGAAAATAATTTTGTTTTTTTTATTATTCTCTCTGAAAATTATGTTTAATTTCCATAAATATTATTTAATAATAATTTAAATCGTATTTGAAATGAAAATCTCAGCGTTTTTCTTTATTTTCTTTGATCAGGCAGTTTCTTTGTTCTTTCCAGCCAATCAGAATGTCTTTTTCGGCTGAGAGCATGCTAAGAACCAATCACAAATAATGTTCCTTCTTTGTTTAGGTTTAAATGCATTTTTTTTCTATTTTTTACTTCTAAAATAAATCGGAAGATGTCACCATCGTACAGAACTTTTAAAAACGAATTCAATACGTATTTAACAAATATTTTCGTATGAAAACGGGCTGAGTTAGAGTGATTTCAGATGTCGATGAGGAGCCTCGTCGGACGCGGGAAAAGGGTTAATACACCACTACAATTGTAGTAGCCATTTATGTTGCCAAGTGATGGTGGTTAAACATGGCCAATTTTTCCACATCCAGAACCTACAGCTAATAACAACACTACGATTGTAATAGCCATTTAATTGTGCCTCGCAACCTCACTTCCTATGCATATTGACCAAATTTGTATTTTCTCTAGCATTTAATATAAGGGTGTGCGTAGTGGAATGTTTTTCAATTGTTTAACTATTGATGAAATTGGTTTTCGGCAAAACCCCAACTGATGTATTTTACATACTAGTAATTGTCAGCTTATCATCAATACTTCCCTATGCATTCTTTTGTTGGTTTGAAATTTGGAAAGGGATCTGCCACAGGATGATTGCAAGTGTTCAGGAAAAAGCACTGTTTTTTATGACTTGTATGAGAATAACAAAATGGCTGAAGGCAGTAGCATATACTTTTAATTGTGGGATGTCCCAAACACAGAAAGTGATGCAGTTGCCTTTCTGCAGGGACAAAACATCCTGCCACTTGTCATTCAATATGTATGTGGCAAATCTATGGCCCTTAAATTTTGACACGGCAGTTTGTATGCTACTCGCGTGGCTGCAGGCAAACCGTTATGTTATTAATTTTAGTCATATGATGTTAATAAATTTATTTATTTAATGAATCTGTTTTGTGGTTGTGATTATTTTGTGTAAGTCAATTAACACCCAAACTGTCAGTGTTGAAGGGTAGGGGGTTGAGGAAAGTTTTAGATGGCCTAAAGAACAACAGCTGAAAAGTGTACATTTGTTTGGTGTTATTAATTATTATAAATCAAACAACATGCATACTTTTTTTGGAAAAATAATTTATTATTTTGATTGATAAATTAAAAATGTTTTTTATTTATTTATAAACAATATAGCTTTTATAAAACATGTACTATAATTGGGGGAAAAAAGCTGACATGTCACGTAATGTCAAAAAAAGAGACATATTTGTTATAAAAAAACAAAAGCTTTTTATAAAACATATACTATAATTAGAAAAAAAAGACAACATGTCACATAATATAAAAAAAATAAACCTATTTGTTATAAAATTAATAAAAAGCATCTTATTTTTTTAAAAAAATAAAAAAATAAAGGTACATTTTGAACAAAAATACATACTTATTATTTAACAAAAAAAAATCTGCATTTTTAAACCAAAAAAAAAAAAAAGCAGAAAACTCTCCATTATAATGTACATTTTCTTAAAAAAAAGCTTTATGGAAAAATACCAAAAGTCGAGAACAAAAATAAATTCTTTTTACCAAAAAAACCACACATTTTTTTTTAGAAAGCCTTCATTATAATGATTTTCTAGAAAAAAAAGCCGTATGGAAAAATGCCATATCTTTGAACAAAAAAAGCCCTCTAAAAAATACCATATATTTGGAAAAGTCAACAGGCCTGGGAACATTATATTGTTATGTTTTTAAAGAGAAACAGTGCCACCAAGTGTGCAATTAACAAATGCCAAAAAATATTACAATTTATTCTAAAAATTTACAGCTTAGCACTACTTTTGACCAGAGCAGTCATTTTCAGAGAACTAATACAGTTTTATCTAAATAGACATTATAAGTTAAACAATTTAAATGCATAATTTACATGATAATGCAATGCATGAATCTTTGTTGTTTATTACATTAATGTTATTTGCAATAAAGCACATATTTTATATTTCCGTTGTTGATATTGTGCTTAGTGTAAATGACTTCAATAATAAGTGTATCAAAATTGTGGCCAAACTCAATTTTATGTTTTAAAAAAATTGACTTAATATTGGGTCTATTTTAACTAGTTTGTGTATATTTGTGATGTGCTAATCTTGTAGTGAAATTGGCATGAGACTCACCATAGTAAATTGCATTACATAGTGGTTTGTTGCATTTAATTTTATAAAGTATTTGGAGATCTTGGTCAGGAAATAATTTATCTTTAGTATTATTCAGCATTTGATTAAGATTAGGAGGAGTTCTCAAACTAATATTGAATTTGTTTGAGCAGATTATTTTATATTTTTAAATATACATGGTACAAAAAGAATGCTGATCCATGCATTAATATTGTTAATGTTCCTGGTATTTAAAGATGAATATAATTTATTACAATTATTTAATAAATATTGCACTATTTTTTGGGACGTACTATTAATAAATTTATTGTGTGTACATATATATGTGGTAGTAAATAAATTTCACTCCTTATTGTTTTTTTCTTTTTTTTTGTAGAGTTTTAAATTGAAACCATTGTCGCAATTAATGTTAATGTGGTCAGTTATTGAATATTAAATGTTAACAAGTTTTACTTTTCTATTTGAATTATTACAAAAAATAAAATAGAAATTCTTCTTAAAAAATCATTAATCATATATATATATATATGATTATTTATTGATGTAACGCACATGATTTCATAAGCAGATTTTTATTCTTTTGATAAGAAATTATATCGTATATACGCTTCATTAGCGTCAACCCTTAGTTAAGAAAAACTCAAAGTCTGTATTGAAATATTAGAAATTATTTCATGCATTAAAGTATTTAACTTATCAGTTATAACAGCTAAAACATTTTGCCAAAGAATTTGAATAAAACCAATATTATGATTAATAATTAGACTATTGGGATTAACACCTAAGTTAAAATGAGTGTGATCTTTATGGTTCATTTCTATAATTTAAACTGGAATATATATATATATATATATATATATATATATATATAGAGAGAGAGAGAGAGAGAGAGAGAGAGAGAGTACTAAGCAGTAATAAAACATATATACAGACAGAGAGAAAAAATATCTATAGATAGTTTTTAAAATATATATTTTAGATATTTATTAGCTTTTTTAAAAAATTTAATTGACTATTTATAATTAACTTGTTATGAAACATCTTGAGATTTATTAAAATTCATCCTTTAGGAAATTAGGGAATACAGACAATTGCTACGGAGTAGTTTCAATAAACAACTATGCCTAAAGATTATATATATATATATATATATTAAAAATATGAAGTATTTGCTTGCATTCAGTTAATTATATATCTATAACAGTGACTCATAAAATAATATAAAGCCGTTCCAATTTCCGAAAATAAACCAAAATTGCTTTAGATATGAGTAGACCAATTGTACACACAAGATGCTAATTAAGGTACATGAGACCAAGCATAATACAACAGCTAACCTCAATGTCACAAATATTACTGACAATAAACATAAAAATTATTCTTACCAGCCTCAGTTAATACCGGAAAGCCATGTCATTAGCGATTCTAAAACCAACGAAATATCTACGGAAATAAATGATAAAAATAATATAGACTTTAACTGTAATAGTAATAATAAACAAAATTCACATCATAATATACCTAAAATAAAGACCTCCAAACAAACAATCTCAGAAATGATCCACGAGTTTTCAGACGCTATAGTGAATAACGACGAATACTGTTCAACAGGCTACACTTCTACTAGTTCCGTCAATCATAGAGGATAAACAAGGTACTAAAGAAAAAATTTTAATATGGACGTAATCCATTGGCCTGAATTGGCACATAAATTAAATAATAAAGGCACCAAAACTAAAAAATACACAGAAACAAATAGCTGCAGCACATATATTAATGATAATACTACACTAATATCTGAAGATTCAACAGAAAATAACGCAATAGCGCCACTTCCCGTATCGACGCATTGAACTAGGAATAAACATGAGACTCAACCAAAAATTAACCCCGCGAGCAATTTACCATCTGAAAACAGTTTTTTAACTAATTCAAACTCGCCCAAAACTGATACTATAAATAAATATAGCTCTGAAACAACACACACGTGTAATACAATACCGGAACCCGTATTAAAACATACCGATACAACTAGTGTTCAAAATACTTCCTTACAAAGCATGCCACTTTCTATAGATGAATTCCCAACTCTTCCCTCTTACTCTCAGAATCTCAACTACCAGAGAGAAGAAGATCAAAATAAAATTTTCCATACCGGCCATAAGGGAAACTATTCAACAATCAAGCAGACAAACCCAACACTAGATTTGACACAGAGTGATTTAAATTACCTTCCTCACATAACACCTATTTCAAAAAACTGTAATACAATGGCTAACAGTTCATCTAGGAGCCACATCTCATATGCTAACATAGCAAAAATTGGTACTTCAAGTCCATCTAAGTCTATACAAAATACCAACAATTTAAAAACTAATTTATACAACGAAACCTGCTCCATACTCGGAACAGCAAGTAAAATTAATCATGACCTTACCATGTTAGATATACTAAAACTAAAAAATCTACAACAGGAAAATCAAACCTTCTTGGGGCTTGAGACCGATGAATTCTCCATAAATGACTTCACTGAGAAACAATACCAAGGCCACTGTGTTGACTTCAACCAAACAATACCTCCAACCCTCCTCAAATCCTTAGTAAACTACCACAATGATAAAAGTGTTGTTCTGGCAGTGAAAGAACCAAATTGCTCACTCCATAAATTCCCCATTACAGCACTATACGAATTGATAAAACAATACAAATTAACAGAGGGCATACACTGGATCCTCACTCACCTAAACGACAGATACATTGCTGTCGAATTTGCCACTTGGGCCTTCCAAAATGAATTTAAATCAAATTTCAAAAAACTAGACAACAAATTCCTTATATATGTTGATACAAACAGACCTGCTACCCTTATCAGAACCCTCAAGAATTGTATCATGGGCCTTGACAATAATCTCCTCCAAGAAATCCTTTTACCTTACGGGAAAATCCAGAATTTCTCATATCTGCCAGTAGACAAGACGATCAAGTCCATCCTATCCAACACTGCATCATTTCAAATTCAACTAAGAAAAGGCCTAGGGCCCACTGACATACCAACTACCATTAAAGCAAAAGGTTGCCCAATGATACTTTCCTTCATTGGCATCAGGCCGCAATGTTTTCATTGTGGCCTAAGAACACATCACATAAAAGAATGCCAGCAAAAATATGCACCTCTTGTGGTCAAAAGGAAAATAAGTTTCACAAATGTAAAGCACCTCATACACTCACACCTGCTAATGTCACACATAATGAAATGCTAACCACAAACACTCCAGGCCTGCATACTGCTGAAGCTGAAGTTGAATCCTACAGTAGAGTAACCAACACCAAAGACCTTATGAATCCTAATAAACTCAAGGGAAAACCATCCAATGACAGCAAACAGATACAAATAGCATATCAAAACCCAAATGGCTCCAAGCCCAGAGATAACTCACAGAAACCAGACAACTTAACAAAAAGCTCAAAATCAAAAGAACCAAATAATGACTCTAGACACAAAAATCTAACAATCTCTTCTGGCAATACAGATGATGCACCTCTCAGCATGGACCATCAAGACCATAACAATGCACTCGGAACCCCAAGACCTCTAAGATCAAAACCTGCGGTTTCTAACACTAAATCTATAATTGATGCATCAAAACTATCAATATCCTATATAAATTCATCCCATATGAAAGCTCCCACACCTACAAAAAATAGATCTTCACCACCCATCTCTGACTATGACTCAGACATGGATCTCAACCTACCCCCTAATGCTAATAATAAACAAAAATCTTCCAAACTTTCAAAGGCCTACTCTGAAGAAGAGGACTCACACCTATCTCCTGCTTCCAAGCCAAACTTCCTAAAGTTCTCCTATCCCTACAGTGTAAATTCTATTCTGGAAAAAAACAAGAGGAAGGTACAAAGCACACCAAAAAACTCTCTCAGTCATGAATCACACAATGAAACTGAGCTCTTTCGAGCTGATTTCCACAGGCCATCCTTGCCAGATCAGAAATTCAGTGAGATCGGAAGAGCAGATCAGAAATTCAGTGATCACAAGGACCATTACAACCTTCAATCAAAGATTCCGCTGGTGGTAAAACCAAGCAGCAATAATCTTTATGGATAGGATCAAGTGCCAAATCATTGGGCTTAACATCAGGGGAATTAATTCTACTGACCATTTATATGTGATTAGGCATTTTTTCCTTCTTACATCTCATATTTTATTCTTAGGAGAGACCAAATATCACCTAAACTCCAACCCTCACATAATTCTCGAACTTTCAAAACTGGGCTTCACTCTTCTGTCTACTAATATATCAGCTGCTGGAGGGGTAGGAATCATCATTAATAACAGGAAACCACCTTCTTCCTATAAAGTGCTTTACCATGATGCCAATCTCATTGCAATCAAGCTTATATACCAATCTAGTGAATTCATTGCAATATACGTATACTGCCAGAACAACCCATTGACTTATTCTAGAATAATACATACCATAAATCTCATCACTGCAAACAACACAGGCCCTACAATCCTCTTGGAGGACTTCAACCTGCAATATAATGTGTTCACACAGAAATACCTCCATCTCTTAGCCAGGGGTTTTATAAATGGCAGAGGTTTCTTCCCTGCAGATGCATACTCATTCTATACGAAGAGCTCTAGAACACTGATTGACCTAATGTTTTACACCTCAGAGCTGCATTATGGTTTGGAAGCCAAGTTTCAACCCATTCCCTTCTCAGACCATCTTGCCCTGATAGTGTCTCTAGATCTGGACTCCTACACTCCCATAGACTACAATAAACCAATCAGAATCATAACTAAAGCTGCTGCCACAGAAGCTGTCTTCTCAGATGCCTACATACTCTTTGAAAAAATTGACATTCTTAACATAAATCCTGAGGAAGCCTGGTTCGCCTTCACAGGCATCCTCCAAACCATAATCATACAGCACACCAAAAAACATAAAGGGTCAACAACCCTGATGAATGAGCTTGATTTGCTTCACCATAGGATTTAAAATTTCTCAAGTGATGGTACTATAGACAACCTCCTATTACTTAAAACACAGTACAAGCAGAAACAAGCTGCGATTGCTGAAATAATAGCAACAAAGAATGCTAGGTTATACTTACCTGGCCAACACTGCTGGACACGTGGCTATATCAGATGGGCTCTAGGGGCAAGAAAGAAACAAAAAACTCCTTTGTCCCTCGTCATCGGTGGTAGCCATACCTCTGGCAACCAAATGCTCATTCAAATAGAGTCATATTTCAAAAAACCGCCTATCAAACTCTTACCTACCCCACAAATCAGTGGCATGAGACATCACAAAATAATGAACATGGAATAACAATATCAAACATCAAAAACCGCTTGGCACCCTACCGTCCAATGTCCATCCAGGACCACACGGCATTCCAAAGTTCATACTTATGCATCTTGAGAATTTCACAGCTCCCATAGTATTAAAACTAATTAACCATCTTGCAAACAGCAAAAAAATTATCCCCAAACTTTATCCCATAGCGATGGTCCCCTTTCTTAAGAAAAACCGGGATGCATCTGCTCTATCTAGCATAAGACCAATCTCCATGACCCCAATACTGTTAAAGGTCATTGAAGGTGTGATCAAGGAGAAAATACAAGATGTTATTCTGGACAACATATCCCAGTTGCAATTTGCAAAGAAGGGCTCATCCACACTCTCTGCAATCGGGGAGGTAAAAATTCTCTGTGATCATATCAGATCCAAGAATCTATACAAACCCATTGCCATTCAGCTAGACATCTCTGAAGCATTTGATTCAGTAGATGTCAACATCCTGCTCAATTGCCTCTCAGCACTAGACATTCCTAGTCAAATCATTCAGATATTGGACAATCTACTAAACAACAGATTGGTCCACATTTCCCTGAATGGTTTCTTTACAGATGGTTTTATTCCTTCAAAATCCATACCCCAAGGATCTCCACTTAGCGGTCTCCTATTTATACTCTACTTAAACCCCCTTCTTAAACAGATTGAGGCAGAACTTCCAGGAATCTATATACCCCAGCTGAAGAAACACTGTAAAGCATTTGCCTACATGGATGATGTCCTTGTCACCTTACCCTCCCAAAAATATCTAAAACCTCTCATACAAATAATCAAAAAATTTTCCGAATCCTCCAAACTTTCCTTCAACCTCAACAAATCATCGGCCTGGAAAATCAACACCGGCAAGAAGATATCATCGCCTTTCTCAGCAGACCCCCAAAACTTTTTGGGGTTTCCCATATACAAGTCACCGCAAGCCATGTCGAGACAAATACAGAATTCCATCATTGAAGCTGCCACCAACACAGTTAAAAACCTTGCCAAGGTTTATTTATCACTGCAAGGGAAAATCTCTCTCCTCAATATCAAGGTAATGGCAAAGATTAGCTACTATCTACCCATAATTAACATGACAAAGACTTTCAATACAAAAATCAACCGAATCTGTGCACGGCTGTTGTGGAATGGTAAAACAGCGGCCATAGGAATAGAACGCATGCAGCGACATAGTAAAAATAATGGTATGTCGTTGCATGCTACGTTTTCTATATATTACCAAAAGTGCCACTCTCTGATCCACATCCTACAAAAGAAATTTCCCCAGATTGTAGCGGAACAACCAGTCATTCCATCTGACAGACCTCCACCTTCAAAAGGTAAGCTGGCTAAATCAGATACTTGACTACCTTTTTGCTCACAATGGCCACTCTTCCCTAGTATTCAGACAAAAAATCTCCATTTGGGATGCTCATGACCTGCTATTTCCCACACAAAACTCTACCACTCCTTACCTCGGTAGTAACAATCACGTGGTCACCAGGTTTTTCAAGCATCTCAAGCTGGAGCCAAGGTTCCTGGACTTTCTCGTAAAAATCAACCTGAATTCACTCCAGACAAACTGGTTCCTGCACTACAGGAGATTCCTCAAGAATATAGATCCTATGTGTCACAACTGCCATAGAACCTGTGAAACCTTTGATCATATGATAAATGATTGCCCAGCATATGACAAAATCAGAACTTTCATTACTTACCACTGCCACATTTCCCTGAACAAACTATTAAATGCTGCTTCCTGTCCAGGGATTATGTCATCACAAGACTCTCAACCTTTCTCACTTATGCCATCTGGTTGGCCAGATCTCGCAACAAGTTTACCTTTCCTCATCCCAAGCCTGAAGACACATTCATTTCCAAGCTAAAGGAATTTCGCCATAAGGACAGAATAATCTCTTCCAGATTTTTATTTGACAACACATGGAGCCTGATTAAGCTGGATTAACAACACCAGTAACCACATCAGAACATTTGGTTGCCTGACTAACATGGATAACTATTATTTTTGATTTCAATTGTATCATTATTACATATGGTTTTTTCAATAAAATTATTTATATACAATAACTATACAAATCAATTTGTGAAACACAAATATGTGTCATTTTTTCTAATTATTTTATATTTTGCCAAATTCTATTTTAATTTCTTCAACGAAAATTGTTCTTTCTAAAATATTTCAAGGCCATGTCTAATAGTTGCTTAACAATCTACTTTTTAATGGAAACAATCAATTTTGCACCACTTCAGTATGTCTTAGTAATAATCTTGTAAGGATAGATGAAGTATATTTCTTCTGTAAAAACTATGCTCAAATTCACCATAAAATACCCTTTAAAAATATAGCATTGTTCATTTGTTTCTATGTCCAATCTAATGTTAAGAATCATTTTGCAACACTGGATTCTGTCACATTCAGCATGCTGAAGTTATAGTGTTTGGTTTTATGATCTTGCCATTGTTTTTTTTTAAATCTTGCACAGCATCCTTATCTTGTAATGTCTTTGTATTGCATATGATAGGGTGTCCAAGTACAATGCAGACTCTAACACACTGTGGCTGCTTTTAAAATGTTAACAGATAGAATATTTAATGATAGAAAAATAAGTGCTGCAACCAAATTAACTATGCAAAATAAAAAAGTGCAACCAAAATATAGATTATTATCCTAAAATGTTCCTTGAAAAAAAGTTGGCAATCAAAAATGAAACTAATATCTATAAGTATAATAAGGTAGCAGAATAGTTTATGATAGCAATAAAATGTTTCTATTTGTTGAAATCTCTATGCAGTTTATCACAGTTGGTAGAGCATCTGACTTGGCATCAGGAGATCCCAGGATTGATTCTGTTGATTGCTTATCCAGCACTCAAGCTTTCTATAAACTCCCAAGCAATAATGCCATATGTCTTTTTTTTATTTATTAAAACAACCTTTAAAATCTTTTAAAACATTATTGCTTTAAAGTGAAATGTATATTTTCAATTTAAAACCCAACAGTTTGCTTAATTATTTGGATTATTCACAAAATTGAAGATATATATGTATGTTGTATGCTAATTTTTCCAATTAAAGGTATGTTGAAATAGGTGGAAAAGAGATTATGTTTCTAAGTACTAAGACTTTTTTTGCATAACAATAATTATAGTTTACCATTATTAACATCATCTTAACATAATTTTAAAAAAATAGTAACTGTATATAAAATGATTGAAAGGGCAATAAATATTTAATACCAAATTAAAATGTTGAGCATTATTACTTCTAGTCAGTTATACAAATTAATAAATTCTTTGAATTTTCATAGCTGTAAAATAATTCAGAAATGTTTACTTGCAATCAATCTTGAATCATACAGAAAAACATAATAAAATTTTCCATTTCAAATTTAGAAATACATCATAAATATTGCAAATAATCTATGGACTTGACCTAAATTTTCCATTACTATGTTTTATTACTTTCTACATATTTTTGTAAAAAAATTATGAAAATTTTACTTCTTTTTGTTGTTGTTGTTTGCCTCAATTTTGTGATCTTTTTCTTCTTATTGTTGTTGTTGATATTGTGCTTTTTTTCTCCTTTATTTTTATTATTACTATCATTAATTCTCATCACATCAGTATCAGCATCTGGTTATCATATAAATAACATTTCTCTAAAATGATCTATCACAACCATTCAGTTTTTCAAATTGCTCAAATGCAGATTGATTTTGTCATGAATGATTCTATATATTTTATTACTGCCATTCTCTTATTTTACAACTAAAATTTTCTAGCATTATACATTCCTCTAATGATTTGAACTATAATATAAGTCAAATTTAGAATAATTGAAGCAAAAACCTAGATCTAAAAAGACCAAATAATATTTTATTGTTTCTCTTGTTATCCATAAATTTTAAAATTTCCAACACTATATATATTTGAATGATTTATATTATCAATAATGGTGAGTATTATTTAAATGAATTGTATAATATTGATATTATCATGTAAATGTATAAAAAATACTAAAATTATCATTATCAACTTCTTAAATAATTACCAATTCACTTCAGAAAGAATGTCTCTCAAAGTTTACTCCATTTGAACTGAATCAAGACTTCTTTCACCACATTGTGCCAGCAAACTTTTTATTTCAGCAATCTATCTCACACATGATTTCATTTTTTCATGATATCTTGGAGTCAGACTTAAAACATTAATTGTCCCTCTATTATCATCTCTTATAACAATATTCCCAACTTAGATCCATTTCAGTCTGTTAATTATTTTATGATGTCAATGACATCTGTTCATTCTTTCATCCATGTATTTCATTTTTAAGGTCTTTTTATTTTTCCTATTATAGATCCTTTCATACTTCATTGATTCATCTGAGGTCTTTCTACATTTACCCTACTGTTAAGTGTTCAAGTCTCAAACCTTCCTTTTCAAACACATGCACAAATTTTCCTTTAGTTGTAACTTATTTCTACCAAAAGTATTTCACAAACAAATTTAAATGAATGATTAATTCCATTCATTACATTTTCATCTAGATTAATAATATGACCAATATATTTGTACTTGTTTGCTTCTTTTAGTTCATCATTATCAATCTTTATTTTCTTTTGAGATAATCCATTAGCTATTATATTCAACTTTTTAGCACTTATTTTTTAATTTTATTATTTATTTTCATTCCATATTCCTTGCAACATTTCCTGAAGCTCTGAATCATTATTTTCAAAAACAACCACATCTCAGAAAAATCTAGATGACATAATTATTCTTCATTTATTGTAACTATCTTAGTTTATCATTTACTCTATAAATTATTTCTTGTAAAACTGCTATAAAAAGTTTTTTTAGATATTTAATTACCCAGTTGTACACTGTTTTGAATTTTAATATTTGCAAAATCATCATCTATTGTAATTACTGCTCTTATATTTTGATGAATATTTTTCAGAATATGACAATATCCTAGGTCTATATCTTGATGACCCTATGTTTTAAACACATTGGCAATGCTTATCAAATCCAATGCCTTTTCATAATCTACAAATCAAATGAATAAGAAGAATTCATATTTATTGGTTCTTTCTATAACTTGTGTTTACTTTTTGGATCTCAACTATACTAAAACCAGTTTTAAAACTAGATTGTTCTTTAGGTTGGTTAAAATCCAAGGATTGTTATAAGAAAGTTTTAATTATGTTGGTAAAGATCTTCTTTATCACCTTTCTTAAATATCAATATTTCTACTTTATTCTGACAAGTATGTAGTACATCATCATCATTTATATATTTATTATGTACCTTTGCAAGTATTTTTTCTAATTGTTCATCTGCTTATTTTAAGACACCAATAACAATCTTTTCCCGAAACTATTCCCTTTTCCATATATGGAATTGGATATCTTATATATCTTCATTTAAAATTCTGGGCAACACAAATAATCTGAGATTCTTTTTCTTGTTTTTTATTACTATATAATTTTTTTTTTTATAAAACTCTTCCACATATTTCATGGTTCCATCTCTTTTTTTTTTTTAGTAATAATTGCAACCTTTATCTTAGTGCTGAAATAATATTTCCATCAATACCAATATGTTATTTTAGTTTTTTTTTGAGACTTTTATTCTCTTCTAAAGTTTTTTTATATCAATTCACAATTATATTTTATTGTTCTTAAGTCTTTTTTGCACAATTTTGAAAAGGCTTAGATACTTACTTCATCATAATAGTTTTAGTTTTTCTAATTTTGCGTTACTAAGTATCTTACATTCGATTAATAAGGTATCACGTTTATTACTGAATCTATTAAAAACATTATAATCTTGAAATACGTATTTTTATTAGAAAATACAATCCAATTCTGCTATACATTGATTTGTTGTATTCATATCCTAACCCATTTAATGTTTTTTTCAAAGAAAGAATTCATATTTTTTTGTGTGAAATGTCTACAAACCTTATTTGTTCATATCATCTTTATTAATTTACCAGCTCATATTCATTTAAAAATTCTTTATCATAATGAGAATGTATTGTACATAAATCAAATATATCTGCACTTTTTATCTTTTATTAATATGAATAAACAATTTTGCCACTCCTTCTTATAAATCATCAATATCCACAATTATTTTTCTACTTTTTATTTACCACAAGACCAACACTATTTTTGCTAGAAATTGTACCTTTGTAGTAAAATTCATAATGACTTTTTAAATCAATTTCCTTTTTACATTGTCTTCTGTCTTCGTAAAATCTAACAAGAACCCATTAAATATTAACCATTTTTTTCAATTTATGCCTGCTTGCTTCATTTAAAAATGATCTGCAATTAGAGATAGCTTAGTATAAGGTAATCATCATATTGGTAATGCAAGATATATAGGTCATGTGACATGTGACTGATTTTTACTAATTTCATATATATATATATATATATATATATTAAAATTAAACATTACAAGCATTAAAATTAAATATAGACATTTTAACAAGACAGCACTTGTCCTGAAGTGGTTAAATTTTGA
This sequence comes from Epiperipatus broadwayi, assembly GCA_028023455.1. NCBI lineage: Eukaryota > Metazoa > Onychophora > Udeonychophora > Euonychophora > Peripatidae > Epiperipatus > Epiperipatus broadwayi. The sequence goes on from JAQFVV010006209.1 coordinate 16,165,857, forward strand.
TCACGTAGTTGTTGTGGCAGCAATGATTATGCTATGTAGTGTATATATTAATGTGAAAAAAAACTTTCAATATCCTCAGCATTTAGTCTCCATGTTTTAGAGTGTCATCATTAGATAGATTGTTTAATTACTAAAATCATAACTACATACAACTATCATCATGAAAGGGTATTTAGGAAATTTACAGAAATTAAAAAAAATTGTAATAATAATCATGATGGAATATTAAAATTAGCATCTATATGGAAGAACTTACACCCCCAAAAAATCATTCAAATTTAAACTAAAATATTCAACAATGACATGATATAATTATTATCTCTCCAACAACCCCATGATTAATAGTTTTTCCAGTTGAAGGAAAGTAATATATTGTTGAAATGTTGGTATTTTACTCTAATTTTATTTTATTGGATAGAGTTGCTCCTGAAAACATAATTTACAAAACATCTTTTATTCATAAAACCATTCAATATATATATATATATATATATATATATATATATTAATTCTAATATTTTCACAGATAAAAGATGTCATATTATTATTACTATTTGTGGGATATTCTGTGTAGTTAAAAGGCCCAAGAGCATAAATGAAAGATGTGAATTAAAGAAGATTAACAACATTTGGAAGAAGCTATTGGAAGAGAAAATAAATTTTAAAACTTCCCAATCAATATATAAGGAGAAAGAAAACAATAAAAATGATTTTAAATCTCATGTGCATTCTTATTATAATTTGAGAAAGTTCTGAGGAAGGTACTTGATATTGTATTGAAATGTCAGCATTTAGTTTTTTAATTACACGGAATATCCCGCAAGTAGTAATAATAATATGACACACACACACACACACACACACACATATATATATATATATATATATATATAGTAGCTGTGTCTATGATTAAATTAATTTTTTAACTTGATGCTAATAATTATCACATGGTCACCATCTCTTATGCTAGTACATAACTACTATTAAACAGGCAACACTCTTGTTGGCATAGGGTGGCACTACTGTATGGAGAGTTTTTCCTGCTTAATGCTAATAAATAGTAATTTAATTCAAAAGTTTATTTACTCAGGCAATTGTTTTTATTTTAAGCTTTCATACTACATGAGTCCAATTTGAAATAATCTCAGGGTTAAAAGATTACGTAAGAATTGTATTTAATAAGAAATTGAAATCCTTAATTATATGTTATTATTAAAAATATGATTAAATAACAAAGGTATTGTATTCAATCAATAACTTAAATCTCTAACTATTATTTATGAATTTTTATAAAAGAGTATCAAAAAGAAAAGGAACAATGTTTCTTCAAAGCAGTGTATATTTAAAATAACATAAACAATAAAATAAATTGATAGATAATGAGCATTAAAATGATTAAAGTCAAAGAATAGTTAATTAATGAAATATAAAGTCTATTTATTAACAAACAAAAATATAAATATTATAATTCATTATATCAACATTATAACAATAACAATAAATTCTCAACAACAACTATTAATATTCTCATAATGTTTTAATAGAAAAATATTTTCTAATTTATTAATAACAAAATGTGTAGTATGATTTAATAAGGTGTAAAATAAAAACACATTATTGGAGAAAGTTGTTAAGTATTATTATTTAAAGAAACTGGAATACAAACAAAAAATATTAAAAAAAACATATTTATTAGATCTCTTACTAAATAAGAAGATGCATTTTCTATAGGTATCCTGACAATAAATTTATATATATAATGTATGGTTTTATTTCACATAATTTTATTAGGTAAGAGTAGAAATACATAAAATGCTTATTAAGTTCATATTATAAGTATAACTTTAATACAATGTTGTCGGGAGTTTGACTTGACTGATCAAATAATATATATGTAAGTATCAGTGCCATGAGTATCATTAAATAAAACTGTACACTCACTAGAAAATCCTTGATGTACCAATGTAAGTGAAATAAAAATAATATGTATTGTACCAGTCGAAAAACCCACCATCTAAACTGCAAGTTTGATCCAAACTCAGCTGAACCAAACTGAATTCAAACCCAACTCACAAGCTCAGATTAGTAGCAATCTAAATTGACAGCACAGTGCTATGTACCAAGAAACTAGCTCAATGGTTGGTGAGGACTAGAGATCCCTGAACTGACACTAATATTGGATAATTAATTAACTTAAAATACTTTTAAATCTAATCATATGTATATGTTTGGGTTGCCAACACAGACAGCGAGCATTAACATTAAAATAATTATGAATAAAAAGACTTAAGAAACTAAGTGTGCTTAGAAAATATTTAATAATAATAATTTGTTTGGTTTGAATTTTAAATAAAGATTAAATTAATTAATTCTAGTCCTTAAACAAAGTTTATAATTATAATACGAGTGGCGGTCCTTATTATATGCCAATAAATATTACACAATATTTGAAAGTCTATGTCTATGCCCCCAACAAGAAAATAAAAGGCAGATAAAGGTATTCATTAGTAAAAGGAAATTATTACTCTAATTTTATATAAAAGAACGTGAGATTTATTTTCACATTCGCAAATCCATTCACGAAGAGCAAGATACGTATTTTAGGGCATAACTTTAATCTTTATTGGAAAACTTATTTAATTAAATATAACTGAGAATTTGTTCGATTTTAATTGAAATCACTTCATCATAAATTACGAGCATCAGAATGGGCTTTACCGGAACAGAGAGGCAACTGTGCTGACGAATTATGAGCTAAAAAATGAAATTGAAAGATGATAGCTAGTCGATAATCGAAGTCCTATGGTGGCTTGCATCTGATAAGTCTTATTCCCTTTGACTAGTATGAACAGTAGAGGAAGTGCTTTCTTCCTCAGTAATTTAAAATAACAGAAATATGATCACTGACCAGCCTAATGGAGCGGAAGATTTCCCTACATCAGCAACGTTGAAGATGATGACTTACTAGTCACCATTTGAGAACTAAAACCCAATTATAGAATGCTCTACGTGATGACTTGATCAAATGAATTAAAGTCAAATGAGGTTTTAAGTAAAACTATTTTAAAGTTTTTGTAAATCATATTAATTATGCCCCAATCATCGTGCCCTTCCTGAATCTTAATAGAAAATAATAAAGTTGAATTAGAATATATTTATTTGACTCCTTAATCGGTTCTTTGTGAAAAACATTTTAAGATTATATTTGAATAATAAACAAATATTAGTGAAACGAGAAAATAGCGGTGGCATAGATTAGAAACGGAGCTAATTATTTATTATTAGCCAATTATAAAAATAACACACACTTAATAATTTCTTTCGACTCGATGATTGATAGAACTGTATAAATCTAGTTTTAATGGGCAAGAATTAACTATCAGAATTTAGTTTATATTACTTGTATAAGGCAAAGAAAATGAAGGAGATCATTGAGTCGAAGGATTATTGGCATATAATTAAAATAACAACATTAATAAATTACACAAATATATATATATATATATATATTATATATATATATATATATATATATATATATATATATATATATAATAAATGAACCACCACGTAAGAAAAGAGAAATAGACTAGAAGTTGAGAGAATTATGATATAATAGCATTAATAAAAGTAAGTTTACACAGAGATTATTACACAGAGATTATGACATTTATAGAATAAAAAGAGCTCTTAAAAGGAGTGTAAAGTAAAGTTTGGAACTGGCCAGAAAGTTTAAGGTTTATTATGGAAATATATTACCCATTTCTTCCAGGCTGGATCCCTAAGTTACATGTCCAGGTTGGTAAAATGTAGGCACCGTTTGGTCAATTACTGGAACAGCATTTTAGTGGCTTTTCATAATTTTAGCAGCATGATTGGTCTGGAAAAGATTCAGCAGCTCCATTGAAGATTTTCAGGGGACTTCATGAACCTATAGGCAGATTCCTGATGTTTAGCCCCTTACCATGATCGAAACACTATTTAAAAGGCACCGAGTTTACTGCACTTCTCTACAACAAAGATGGCCTTTTTTTCAAAACTTTTCAGAGCTATATATCTGTCCTCTGATGCCTTCAGGCTAGTGCTTCTTTCATTATCAATGTTTTTAGATTTACTGGTTGTTTTTAGATACATTCCTTTGATAGGGCTTTCAAACTCATTAATTTAAATTCATTTTCTAATTAGAAAATGAATTCTTAAAATCAGAAAATGATTTTAATTAGAAAATCCTTATCTTTTTTTCTAATTAATAAAACTTTAACTGTTGTTTTTGGAAAGGGAAAATCTGAAAGCTTATCAAAAAAATGTAGCTTTTAATCAATAAAACTTTAACAAATTATTTAAAAATAAAATCAAACATTCCCAACACAATGAAACTTTTAAACAATTATATATATTTAAATATTTACAAATATATACACACAATCCACACAGTTATAATATATAAATTCATGAATAATTTATCATGAATTTATTAATAGAATTGATCAATTTAAATCTGAAACTAATTAATTTTAATATGCATTTATGAAATAAATTATTCTTTATGGAAATTAGCGTGGATTGAACATATAAAGCCCCATTGCATTGGAAATTTAAAGTTAGTACTAGGGTTTGAAGTGGGCTTATGGCTAGATGTCATGAAGCTAGGATCGAACTCAGATCCGACTGCTTCAGTATAAAATATTTCAATTTTATAACACTTTCATTTCTGCATATATTGTAGATATCTTTAATTAGGAAAACATATGATGTAATTAAAAGACCATTAAAACATGTAAAATATTAAACATTATCTTTTAACTATATGTAATTATGAATTAACTTTAGATATTTAACAACCAATCTTCATAGTATAAATAATAGCACACACATATTCAAAATTGTAATTATAAAAATTTGAATACACTACCTGAATAATCTTTTGTTATACCTCTAAATATTATATTAATTAAGCATATTAAATAAATATAATATATCTTTGTAATTCAAAGATCATTCAGAGTTTTTAACTGTTCAGAAATGTATATCCTGACATAATTTCTTAAAATCTTTGAAATAATTAAATCCTTAGGTATTTTATCCTATAAATTCTTTATGGTTGAATGAACACAACTCATTCCTTATAGTAGAGTAATTAATAATCAAGTTTGAGTTTCTTAAATAAAATCCAACAATAATAATGAGTTACAAATATTGATTATAACTACAACAAATCATTTTTATTTCCTTGGTGTGTAACATAAATAATTTTTTGCTTGATAGCATTCATTAATTTTAGCACTTCTTTCAAATGTTTTTATTCAAAAAATTTCATTATTTAAAATGTGTTCTCACCAATGATTATCCATTGTACAGATATTTGGCAGAAAACTGTGGATTAACTATAGTTAATATAATCAGTCCTTGGTGAATTTTACAAAAATAAGTTGATACTATGACTTATATAAAAGAAAAATATAAGAATATCATTCAAAAATGAATTTAAGATTTTATATATCAATTAAAATTTTAAAACTTCCTTTCTTTTATTACGCCTCAAATAATGAATATTGGTAATTATTTTAATTTACCAAGGTACATTTTCCATATAGAGGCAAACATTCATTTAGTTATCTATTCCATTGCTATTGTACATCAAAATGCCAATATTACTAACTTTAAATTTATCATTTTTATAGTTCTCCTACAGATGGCAAAACACAAATCTTAACAAGTATGTTTATTTATAGGCTTGTATTATGTAATTAATTAACTCATCATCTTCACTAAAAAGATTTCACTCTTTTGACTTTTTAAGGGAAAATTTTATCATTATTGCTAAAGTACCATATATAGCAGGTGATTTCTTAAAATTATGAAATTATAGTGTCACTTTTTAATAAAATTATTCTTAAAATTACAAAAAAATTATTTTTGAATATTTTAAATCCAATATTATATTAATTATTGTAAAAAGAAATTATTAAACTCAGGTGCTTACTATACATGTATATAATTTTAATGCGCAAATACGTGCACAACAACCGAGCTTCATCAGGATATTAATTATTGAAATTAAAACACATAGTATCATACTACAAACAAATATTCATATCATACTTATCTAAATAAATATTTTATTTATTTTTATTTACATTTTCACCATAATGAATATTATTATCACCAATAATAATAAATTTACCAAAATATTTTATGATAATATTCTTTTAAATTTAAATATATCTAAAAAATATAAACTTCCCTGCACACACATGTTGAAATACTATATTAATATTTTCATTACTATAATTTTAGTCATATATGTACAATAATAAAATTATTCTTATACTAATATTATTTTGAATGATTTATTCATATATTGTAAGTATTATGCATTTTTATTTCATGCTTTGTTCTTATAAAATTAACATTACATGTGAGAATGTTTTAATAACTTAATATAAACTGCAATTAAAAAAAATATACATATTTTAAAACATTGTATGTAAAATATATATAAATTAGCATTTTGGTTTCATTAAAAAATTACTTTATAAAGTAATATTATCAATAATATTAATATGATTTTAATGACATTACTAAAAATAATAGTTGCAATATTGATAAACCAATAAACCATTTTAGAATTATGATTATTGTTGGCAATTTGTATATTAAATTTCATTACAATATATATGTAAATATTTAATAATTTTATAATCCGATGTCTGTATTTCTTTAAAGCAATATACATAATTATATAATTGAATATTTCTAAATACAGTAATCAGATATATTTTAAGATTTTATCCACTTAGGAGCACTTTTGACTTTCCTCATAATCTTTATCAACTAACACTTTAAATGGCTAATATACCCAAAATTCTGTGATCTTAATGTTTGCTGCTTGCCTGTTAATTAAGTCATGTTTGTATTTGTATATTAGCATAGCTTCTTTTATCTTTCTTTTGTTGTTATTTTATTCAACTTGCAATATTTTAACATTATTGTAATTGAAGTTAAAACCATAAATACCTGAATTATTAAATAATTCTTAAATAATGTTTAAATAATTAATAAATAATTCTAAAGATAAAACCTCATTTATAAATAAAAATGGTATCATTTATCAATGGATATGTAGGTCTGGCAGTGGATATATAGGTGACTTGAGATGTACATTGGAAAAAAAAACTAAAGAGTCCTTGCTGTTGTTAAAAAGAGTTCAAAAACTAAATCAGAATTGAAAAGTAGATAATAATGTTTCTGCATCCATTTTTCACAACCATAATAATTCATGTATTTATGGTTTTAACTTCAATTACAATTATGTTAAAGTATTATAAATTGAAAAAAAATAACAACAAAATAAAAAAAAAACTATGCTAATATACAAGTACAAACATGACTTACTTAATAGGCAGGCAGCAAATATTAAGTTCATAGAATTGTGTGAAGACTAGTCTTTCAAAATGTTGGTTGACAAAGACTACGATGATAGTCAAAAGTGCTCCTAAATGGATAAAAATTTTAAAATATATCTGATTACTATATTTATAAATATCCAGTTATATAATATATAAATATTTATGTAATTGAATACCTCCAATGATTTATATTTTAAAAATAATCCTTAATTTAGCATAAGATGATAATTAACAAGAACAAAGGAGCTTTTCTTCTTATATCATATTTATTAATATAGAGGTATGTCTAAAACACTTAGATTAAAAAGAATGAATACATCAATTGTGTAATGTATCTAAATGTATTTCAGCTTGACTTCTTTGAATATTTGTCTTGCCTGAGAGTTTTCTCAATTTTAACAGTGTTATTACTAATACGAGTAAAATAAAATTTATAATAAAATACCTTCAAATCTCTAATATATGTAAACTGTACAATAAATATTTTAAAATAGTCTCTAACCAAGCATAAGTTAATAATTAAAAACAAAAAATGGTGGTATATTTTTGTACCTCATTTGTTAATATAGAAGTTTCCATAAAACATTTTGGTTAGAAAGAATAAATATTTAAATCAATCATGCAATGTGTCTGAATAGGTTTCAAATTGATTTCTTTTAATAGTTGACATACTTGAGAGTTTTTTCAATGTAGACATTGTTGACAAAGATTAAAAAAAAAAAGGAAAATATGTAATAGAACACTTCCAATGTTTTAATATATGGAATATTACATATTTTCATTTGTTTGGATCATTGTTGACAATGTTTAAATTGATAAACCTCTCCGGTATTGCAACTATTAAAAAACAATTTGAAACATATTTAGATACATTGCATGATTGATTTAAATATTTATTCTTTTCAACCAATGTGTTTTAAATAAATCTCTATATTAATAAATGAGGCTCAAGAATAGATGGCTGCAGTTTTTCTGTTAATTTCTATATCTTATATTAATTTAAAGAGTATTTTTTTAAAAAAAATATAGTACAAGGATATGTGCTTTAAAATTACATGTAATGCACCATTGTAGATATTGTATTGCTATGTTTTTATTCACTATTTAAATAAAAAAAAAACCTATTAATAGAAATGAATTTGAAATGTATTTAGATACATTGCACAATTGATTTAAATATTTATTCTTTCTAATGAAAGTGTTTTATACAATCCTCTGCAGTAATAAATGAAGTGCAAGAAAAGACAGCTGTTCTTTTCTTGCTAAATATTGTCTTATGTTGGAATAGAGAATATTTTCAAATATATTTATTGCATGGTGGCCGAGTCTTAATCTCATATATATATATATATATATATATATATATATATATATATATATATATATATATATATATATCAAATAAAATATTCATTAGAGATTAACTATTTTAATAATACTACGATAATAAACTACTGATGGTAATATTAAATATTACTAATAATTGTTTTGGAATGCATAAATACTCTAAATTATTAG